>JAKUBF010000017.1:0-177044 GCA_030563185.1 Saturnispora sanitii | reverse complement strand
AAAAAACCCACAGTAGCACAGATGAGCGATAGTAAAAAGAAGAAAAAATAAAAAAAAGAATGGAGATTGGAGTGTTGTTCCACAAGGACTTTTCAGACACTGGATATGAGGGCTAGGGGAGCAGTGGTGACCAGCTGAGGGTGGGGAAGCGAGAAAATTGTATGCTTTAAGTGCGTGGGTTGCATTTATGGCCAATTTTGACGGCATCCCGGGAAGATCAGTTGGATGGTTTAGACCATCTTTGGTAGCCAGCAAGTATGGTTGAGAATTGGACCACATATCGTCAAATTGGGTATCTTTGATTACAAGGATAGAGTTGGCCTTGGTGATCACAGCATGGTCAGTTAGAGGGCCAGATGGTGGGTACAAAGCCCACAATTATTGCTCAAATGTAAACGAATTAATATATGTGCAATGAAAAATGATATCCGCATTAGTAAAGTTACGCCAAGGTTTACATATACAAATGAATATAATAGAAATAATAACTCAGATGAGTCCCAAACTACTGTAAGATTTACAAAGGAATGATATTAACTGGTTAGTTTTCCATATTTGGTTAAATTCTAGAAAAATGACCGATAGCAGCTTATCTACACCCATTTCACATATTTCATTATATTAATCTCTGTTTTTTGATTACTCAAACATTTACATTTTGTCTATAATTCCAACTGTTCACGAGTTAAACACCATTATAAGATACTTTAAAATACTGCTCCTATGGCTGATTACATTAGGACACAGTATGCCCGAATTTTTTCCTTTGTAGGAATATACTTATCACCCTTGTATCTATACTGGTTGCTGAGATACTGACATGATGTCTCAAGACAGTTGCTGAGCTTGTTTCCTAATTAGGAAATATAGTTACCCTATTGGGAAGGTGCTGAGCAGATATTTTGCTATCTTGGCAACTAAAGATGTTATGATCAAGATAGAATTATCAGCCGACGTAGAAAAATTTAAGGATTAACATAATATAGTAAAACTTGGGAAATGTTATTCGAAAGGTGACGTTTTAATGGATTTTGTGTTTTTGGCATATAAATGTTAGTTTTCCGTTCTAATGAGGTGATTTACTACTTTATTTTTGGGCTATACACAACACCACGTGTGTGATGTACATTATCCAGTTTAATAGGAGTGTGTTCAATGGATGGTTATTGAATTATTTGCAATATTAAATTGATATTAATATAAAATTGGTATTTTGGACCCCATTGGGCCATTTCTGTCAGATTAAAAGGTAATAGCATATACAACAACACATTGGCTACATAATTGTATACTATTCGTCTTTATTGTACTGTTTACTGGCCCATAATATAAGATCTCGATACCGGTGAGTCAAAAGGACTAGCCCTCATGAATACAGGCTGTTAGAATTTTTCTGAATATTTTGATCCTAATTTTGTGTTGAATTGTCCACTGGTTCCCGAGATATCAGATGTGTTATTGGCTGGGTTGCTGAGCATATGAGCATTTATTTAATATTGTGAATTTTGCCTATTTGAAGGTGTCTACATGATCGATAATTCAGGGAGAATATGATTCAACTTGAAAATCTCCGGAACGTTGGCGTTTAGGTACTCAAAATTTTTAAATTGTGTTTTGAAAACAACAAAATGGCTGTTATCTTAAGAACTAGAATAACTACAAAATTAACAAGAGTATAAAATGTGAATAAAAAATTCCCGCTTCCAACGGGGAAAAAATGGCCCCTTTTGGACTTATTTTGACGGATTTATAGCTTGTTTTACATGCTAAAAACGTTATTTGTCTCTACTGGCTCGAATATGCATGCTATGAGCTCGTACATGGGGGCTTTAGTGGGCCTGTTTATTCTGCTCATTATGAGCTACCGTGCAACATGCTAGCACCTCTGTAGCGCGAGAAAAAGGCTATTTTATATTTTTGTCTCAAATTGGCTTGAAAATAGGCTGTATAGATGCACTTGCCTCTTCTGGTTCGATCTACATTGGTTTCAAGTCGATATATTAAACGTAGCGTCTATAAAATGGAAAAAACTAAAATCATAAAAAAAAAATTTGAAAGGGGTTCCCCTGTTTTTTTAGGGGCCGAATTTAAAACGGCTCTCCTGCTCGCTACAGCCAACTTGATAAGGGGAGATTAACACCATTGATATTCCCTTCTTCCAAATTTTTCAATGAGCCAAAAATAAAGGAAATCCAAGGACCATGATTTTTCTAGATTCAAAAAGTGGTCATTTTGAAGAGATCAATATGAAGGAGCGAGTTGACGTTAAATGCTTTAAAGCCCTGTTTAATTATATTATATGATGATGATGTACCATGATGATTCACTTGTATGCCCATTGGAATCCTTATTTTTCACCTGGTGTTGTTGACCTTGAAAAACCTTTAATTTTGTAAATTGTCCAATTGTACGTCCCATATTCTTTGATATTGTATATTATTACCCTTTGTGTGTTTTTTAACATTGATACTATTCTGTGATGTATTTATTCATGTAGATATTAGTATGGATTGGGAGTTTTTATGCTCAAATTCTTGGTGGCAAATTGAATCTGTAAAAATGTTATAACCGCTATAATTTGCTACAAGTGAGCGGTTTATATTATTTGCTTTTCAGAAGTAAATATATACCCTCTCATAATATAATGAAAGTAGCAGTGTAAAGTATTTCGACCATTGTGTACATTTTTAGTGAAAGGGAATAACGAGGGCAAAAGATGAGCAAGCCAATTTTTTATAGTTAAAAAAATAGTGTCTATCTCTTCTTATCAATGATAATCAAAATGATTCCCAACAACATTTGATGGGACTATACATCAAAACAAAGTTTATCTATCTTATACGACATTAGTGTGCCTGCATTATTTACAAAAAAAGAATTTGTAAAAATTAGTATAATACTTAAAACTGGGTTAAAAATTAAAATGCCATTAGTTTAGGTTGATCCTATGGCTTTTGAAAAACAACTTTAAGCATGAAGGGTTAGACATGTTCAACTAGGAAGAAAGTTGAAAGAAACTCGAGTTTCCAATCTAAATAACTCATAATGTAAAAATAAGTGCTCACTTTAAACTCTTTTTAAATTATGTTAACTAGTAACTTCAATAGTTTGACCCAATATACGTGCACTGGATAAATAATAACCATATCTGTATAGTAACCAAAAAAATGCTCATGACAAATATTTTATTTTCACGACGAGGCATCAGTTGTTGCAAAGTAAAATAATTAAAATATCAATCAATTTTAATTCAGATTGTTACAAAATTAAGCAACAAACAAATTTCAGGATTAACTAATTTATAGTGTATAAATCCCTAGGTTAAATGCAAAAATGCAATTTCTTAACCGTTTTGAAAGTTAAAATATTGGACACAAAAATTATTCCATTAAATCAAAAAAAACTGAAAGGTAAACAAAAAAAAGCTGGACAATTAAAGCCCAATACACAACAAAAAATATTAAATTACGTAGGTTTTAACAAATTACGTAGGTTTATGAATAACGCTTAAAGAAGAAAAAGTAATACACAGAAGAAAAGAATAAAATTCTTTTCTAGGAACTATTTATAGTAAAAGCTATTATCATATCTTTTACTTATTGTTAAAGGTAAATTAGAATTCTGTAATATTATCCTAATATTACAACGATATTTAATTTTTCTATTAAGTGGTCATGAGTTGTAGGATCAATTCCCTTTGTCATCATATCTGCAACATTCTCCTTAGATTCAATATAACTTAATTTGACATTCTTTTCATTACCATTCTGTCTAATAATATGCAAATTAATGTCAGTATGTTTGGTTTGTTGATTTAACGTTTTATGTTGTGCTAACATTAATGATAATAAATTTTTCTGACAATGTCGCACCGCCAAATCAGCAATTCAGACGCAGTTTAACGCTCGTATCACCACCAGTTGTAGAGATATGGACACCCCAATTTTACCAAATTCAGATTAAACTTGAATGGTAGACGATAATTCACACATGTGGAAATCACCCCAAATAAACATTGTAGAATGAAAGCCAGACGCCAATTACCCCGTATACGTGGTTGGTTGGGCAATTGTACCCCCGTATCGCCAAAAAAGTCCAAAACCGGAATCACCCAAAAACGGTTTTGACATAATCTCCAAAAACCGGAAAATGCCAATTACGGTTTTGGCCTTAATTCACGTAATATCCATTGCAGAAGTCCAAAGGTTTTTTGGCAATGTCGCACCGCCAAATCAGCAAGTCAGACACGGTTTAACGCCCATAGCACCCCCAGTTGTCGAGATACAGACACCCCACTTTCGCAAAATTTCAGAACAAACTTGAACGATAGACCATAATTCACACATGTGGAAATCACCCCAAATAAACATTGTAGAATGAAAGCCAGACGCCAATTACCCCGTATACGTGGTTGGTTGGGCAATTGTACCCCCGTATCGCCAAAAAAGTCCAAAACCGGAATCACCCAAAAACGGTTTTGACATAATCTCCAAAAACCGGAAAATGCCAATTACGGTTTTGGCCTTAATTCACGTAATATCCATTGCAGAGGTCCAAAGGTTTTTTGGCAATGTCGCACCGCCAAATCAGCAAGTCAGACACGGTTTAACGCCCATAGCACCCCCAGTTGTCGAGATACAGACACCCCAATTTTGCAAAATTTCAGAATAAACTTGAACGATAGACCATAATTCACACATGTGGAAATCACCCCAAATAAACATTGTAGAACAGTCTTATATGCAACCTAAAACCCCATAATGAAGAATACATCACATGAATGTTTTGTTTTATCCGAAAGAAGCCCCATTAATGTTGTTGACAAATGATAAACATTGGTGAGTATACACACCCATAGCCTGGCGGGACATAATTAAAAGCACGTCCAGTAGACTCTCCTACGTTTCTAACACATACATGTGCTCTAATGCCACATGGGAGCACTTGATCTTCATATAACTAACACCTAAAATGTTGTTTGGAAATAAACAATGGTTGTTAAAAAAAAATCTTGTGAATTTGACAACTTCAGTTTTCTTATCAGTACGGTGATAAACGACAATTATGTCGGTCAACAACTAATGAGAATACACATAATTATTAAAGAATCGGTAATTGAATTTGCAGACGGGAGGTGCTTAGCAAGAACTTGACGCCACGGCCAAAAATGAACATGTTGAAAATTCCTATGACGCGTCACCATAGTAGTACAACAACAACGGCTAAGCATAGAGGACTAGGCAAATTGGTAGGAAGGGCAAACGCGTTGGGGGACACCACATAAATGGCACAAACAACATGGGTGGGGAAATTAATATACTATATCAATTTGACACATATATTAGAAATTGGAATTGACGACGAGGTCAACAACGACAAGGTGAAAAATGGGTAGTACACTATATCTTTCAATCTGTGCCTACCGTTATAGAGCATTTTTAAGCATATCAAAGGGATCTAGCAAGCTGAAACTAAACATTTCCAACATTTTCAAATTTCAATTTGCCACCGAGATTACTGTTTGCAAAATGGATTTTTTTTAAAAAAAATTGCCCCGATAAAGACGAAACTTATACAGAAGAAACTTTCGAGGGATTGAAGACGATCTAGCCAGGTCCCATATTTCCAAGTGGTTTGTAGCGCCCAGAAAACGCGTTTGAAATTTGACATAACAAATTACAGGGGAACCCCTGTCAAAATTTTTTCAAAATTCCTTTTTTAAAATGCGTTTTGTGGACGCTGTGGGGCAGTTATGGAGTTGAAAATGGTATTTTTGGAATCACCAGGGTAATTTCTACCTTGTGGAAAGGTTATTTTTGGGAAATTGGCACTCGCTGTCAAAGTCATTTTGGTGAAGACCAATAAGAATTTTAAAATTTCCCATTATGGGAACGTTGATTTTTTGATACTAATAGATACAGAATCATTGATAGTATAGGTTTGATCAATTACTTTGTGGATTTGACATTGGTTTATATGATTTTACACGATTATTAATTTTTACAGTGTTAAAATTTTCTTTCTGACTGTTGGTTGAAAACTTGGTTACCTAAATATGTTCTTTTGTCACAAGAAGAAAGATATTAATCGACTAACTTGTGTCAAGAATTGATTAAAATCTTCAAAAGATGTGTATCTTTCGTTAAATGCCCATCTGCAGGCCATTCATGAGAGTAGTAAAAAAAGAGCGGGAGCTGCCATTACAACCTGGTTTTGGAATCTTTAAAAACAATTTTAATGACAATACTTTGCGGTACTCTTTAGCTGGCCATTTGATGAGTATCAAATTCAAATAGGCTTTGAAAGGTTGACCTTCCAAAATCAAAAAATGAAATTTCAAAGGATGAAATAAGAAACATGCTTTGTATAAGAATGGTTGATCTGTCTGAAAGGAGCTGACTCGTGAAACTTGAACTTATCAGATGTTTTCCACTCTCTTTTAACGTTAAAAAAAATACATAAACAGTTTAGTATTGGTCATTTTATATTCTATATTAACAATTTACGTGTATTTCAAAACTACTAAATCATGAAGCGCCTAGAAATGTTCAAAAGGATAAATTGATAAAACGTTTACAAACAGTATAAAACCAACCTATACCCGTAATTAAAAAGCCATAGCCCATAGATAAATCACTTTCCCTCCCTAGTATGAACCAATTAATGACCATTATTAGGAGGTCTTGACCCAAAGATACTAGAACCAACTCTAACACTAGTTGAGCCTTGTCTGATGGCTTGTTCAAAATCACCACTCATACCCATAGAAAGTTGAAGACCAGTTAGACCGAGTTCAGATTCAACTTTATCTTTACATTGAGCTAAAATTTCAAATTCTGGGTTTGGACCATCATTGTGAGAAGCTGCATAACTACCAATGGTCATTAAACCTCTTAACTCAAGAAGTGGGCATTCATTTAAGACTGTCTTAACAAGTTCTATCAACTCATCATTTGGTAAAATACCTGATTTTTGTTCTTCACCTGAAGTATTAATTTGAATAAAAATCCCAATTTTAGTTCCGTTAACTTGTTGTCTTGAATCATTCAATTTCTTGGCTTTTTTAATAGTATCAATTGTTTCAACTGCATAGATATTTTCCATATTCTTAGCTAAATCCTTGGTTTTATTAGTTTGTAAACCACCAATAAAATGCCATTGGATATCCTTTGGTAAAACTTTGGCTTTTTCAATCAATTCTTGAACATAATTTTCACCAAAATGACGGTAGCCTAAATCATAAAGGGCTTGTATATCGCTTGCAGGTTTTAATTTCGAGACACATACTAATCTCGCTTTATTATTTGATACTTCATCAACTCTTTGTTGAATTGCTTTGACATTATCGCAAAGTTCGGTATATCTTTCTTGTGTGTATTGTAAAGACATAGATGGAATAAATTGTTTATTGTAGATTTTGGTTTGATGAAATCCCCTAATGAATGATTTAATCATAAAATGAGTTTGATTGATTCAATGACACTTTTTTTTCCAAAGAGAATTCTCAAAATGGAAATTGACGCGCTCAGCTTCTTTCTAATGAATTAATTTAACCATATACAATACTATACAAAAAGTGTGTTTCTAAATTTCATTGATGATAGCAAACTCCAATCTATGAAGAATGTCTCTTGAAATATCCTTTTGAGTGCAAACAATTTGCAAAAGGCTATTTCTAATTTTAATCATGATACCAATTGAAGTACTATTGGATGATTTGAGCAAACTTATGCCATCAATTGAATCATTTTCATCATCATTTAATATACAAAACCCAATTCTAACCAACAAACGTTTGATTTGATCAACATTAGTCAAATCTTGTTGTAAATTTATAGTTTCTGATCCTAAAGTTGATTCAACTTGATTCCATCTTTGCAAAAACATTTGTTTAGACATATTACTACCACTTATTGAACCATTAATCAATTTCAGCATGATAGGTATCCTTATTATCAAATCACCAGTTGAAGTAGAAATAATTAATTTAGGTTCTTGATTATATTGATAACAGCTTTGACCTATTAATGTAAATTTAAAATCAAATTTTATCTTATTATCATCAATATTTGGTTCACTTTTAACGATTTCCCAGTTATGATCATCCTCAAAATTTTCAATTTTAAGATCAAAAAAATCATTATTTGAAGGTAAAACACAATTAAAATTTAAATTCATTGATTGATTATCATTAATGGTAACCTTGTACATTATTTTTACACCATTAAAATTTATCAAGATACCTTGATTAAATTTCAAAAACCTCAATTCACCATTTAATAAGTTGATACATAGGTTAGCAGTTTGAATTAAAGTTTCATCCATATCTGTTTCCTTTTGGGTTAAATTGGTTAATAATTGATAAATAACCAATTGATATTTAGGATCAACAATTAATGGATAATAGTCAACAAATGATTGTAAGATACATTTCTTAATCATTATAGACCCAGTTGGGTAAATTTTAACAAGATGTTTAATTTGATTATTAGTATTACCTAAATGCCAATAATTAACATCCAATTTTAAAATTGAAATAGCCAAAAGGAAAAATGATTCATGATCATTGATTTTATTTTCGGGGATTGATTCAATACCTAAAGTAATAAATTGAACAATATCATTTCTTAACTTGATAGTTTCGTCTGCCTCTGGACCTTTAAGATCAATTGAATTTGTTTGAATTATAGTATGCACACCTTTTGCAATTGCCGATTTTGAGTTAGAAGAACAATATTTTACCAATTCCAAAACCATTAACCAATAATCATCACCTTGATCACCTAAAGTAATCCAACATTTAATAAGTTTTAAAATGGAATATCTGACAATACCTGAATCTAATAAATTCATCATAATTTTCAAAATAATTGAAAGGATGGGGATTTTATTGTCTAATTTGACAAATTTATCAAAGAGAACAACAAGGATAATTTTAGAATTGGCGAAATCCAAGGGTAAATAACTAAATTTGAGTAATAAGGATTCAATTGAATGACAGATTTGTTCATTTTTAGTATGCATTAATCTTTTGAACAATTTCCCAAATTTCAAAATAGTTGTTATTTTATCCAATTGGACTTTGGTATCTTTAATAGTATCAAAACAATTATTCAATAACCAGATAAATTCTAATTTGAATGCATTATCCATGAACATTGAGTTGACAATTTTAAAGTTTTCGCTGATATCATTTAACAATTTAGCATAAATTGATGAATCAGTAGGGTTCAAAACCATCTTAAGTTTATAACAATTAAGATAAATGGATCCAATAATATATTTACTATCCTTATCCCCATTACCATGATTTTCCATTAATGATTGAACATTTGATTTATCCATAGAAATCGTTGCTTCTATGATTGAATTTGTTATTTTTATTAAAAGTTTTTGATAAGTATTATAATCATCATTATCATTTAAATGATAAATAGGAGAAAATTTTATCAGGTTGTTTATGAATTTAGAGATTTCCCATTGGTATTTAGAGTCTTGGATATTTTGTTGATTGATGAATTCATTTGAAATAAATGAATAATTTTCTAATATTTCACCTTTAAAAGTATCCAGTATATTGTTATCAATAAGATAAATTTGTTTGATGATATCAGTTGATTGAATTGGGAATAATTTCAAATAATGGATAATCCTTTTAGTGAATTGTGATAAATCTAAATCTGCAAGAATATCCTTCCCGATGAAATTCAACATTGAACTGATCAATACAAGAGAATCAATTTCACAACCAAAATTGCCCCCCTCTAAGGGTAAACATTTATCACCCCAAATAATTTTAAAACATTGGATTAACTTAACCATAATAGTTTGATCATCAGTTGGTATATAAGATAAATTGTTTTTTAATCCTATTATATTTATAACCCAAATAGACATGTCTTTTGTTTGAAAATCTTCAATGAAACAGTCCAGTACATAACACCAATTATCAACATTCATGAAATTCCCATATATTAAATTGATACCATTCCAAGCACAATCTTTATCATCCAATTCACCGGATAAACATTCTAAGCATTGTTCCAAGCCAACCGGGGAATCAGCAACCAAATCGGGTGAATAGAATAGTGTAACAATAATCTTCCAAATGTATTTACGTTTAGCATATGCGTCTAATTGTGTAGGAGATTGGAATTTAGTTCTAATATTATGCAATTCATCTAAAGTCAATTTCCCTGTGTCGGATCCAATAGTGTTAAGGTTATGCAAATATTTTTGCAATCCCAACATCTGTTCGGTCATCTTGAATTTCTACTAGAAACACTCAAATTTGAATGCGTGGTTTGAATGCTATATATTTTTTATTTTTTATTTTTTTTGGTCAGATACAACGAAAAAACCGCTCATCAGTGTTTAATCAAGTAATAATAATAAGCAAAATTGTTATTTATACAAAACTACAAAACAAGGAAATCAAAAGGTCACCAAGTTTCATAAAATAGAAAATGTGTATATAAGAAAGAAGAGTAAAGGTAGAAGGGATAAATATAATTTATTAGATATTAGCATTATCTAATTCTCTTCTAAGATCAATTTGAGAATTAGATCTTGGGATCAAATTCTCAGCACCATGTGGTCTTTGGAACCCATCGATGAAACCATAAAGAGGTTCATTAGGTTGTATTTGATAGGCATTGTTTAATCTAACTTGTTCCTTAGCAGTACCATTATATTGATGGACTTTTTTACCTTGAATACTTAATGGATTCATCATAACTAAGGAATGTCTTAATTGAGAAGGAGATGGATCATGATGTTGATCCTGTTGAGATTGTTGTTGATTATAACCAGAATTTTGACCTTGCTTCCAAGTTGCATGTTCAATTGGGTTAAAGAATTCATCAGGTCTAGCCATTTGCTTTAATGGGTTCTTAAACATTTTATTTGGTTGTTTGTTGAAAGTGGTAAAAGTTTCCAAAGTTGAAGTACGTTTAGCCAATTGTGATGGTGCAGGCAATGGAGTTTGTCGTTTACCATCAGGTAATGGATGATATGGAATGTATTGTTGTTGATATCCATTTCCTCCATAATTACTTTGAGCATATTGACTTTGTGGATATTGATCATATGGGCCTTGTTGTTGATATTGGTTATACTGCTGTTGAGGATACTGATTGTATTGTTGTTGTGAATACTGGTCGTAACCTTGATCATAACTTTGATCATAGTTTTGATGCTGTTGACTAAACAGTTGATGAGGTAATTGTTGACCTTGATTGTTGTTTGAAATGTAAATGGAAGAAGAAACACTGGCTCTATGGGGATCAAATTCTTCCTGTTCAGATTGTTCATGATGTTTGAGATCAGGTAATATATCATTTTCTTCAAATTGAGACGCATCATCGTTGAATTCATTATCTATTGCTGGGGCAGGTGCTGGAATTTCAACAGGAATGTGTTCCGGAGATACAATAGATTCTGAAACAGGATCAACCTGCTTGTATTGGTTATCATCAACGATATTAGTATTATCATTAATTCCATCAACTGCATTGGAAGGTAAAGAAGGCATATTTTCAGTGTCGAATTGTTGATTGTTTGGTCTTTTTACAGAGTCACCTCTAGAAAAGTAAACGTTGTACACAGACTTCATTCTGTTCAACTGTTCTTCCTGTTCATCAACGGGATCTTCAACACCATTAGTAGCATCAACAAATTCTTCCTGAGATTGATCTTGTTGTTGCTTGTGTTCATAGTTGTATTCTTGTTGATGTTGGAAGTCAGAATCGTCGAGTTTTTTAATGTCCTTAACATTATGTTCACCAGGGTAAATAACAGAACCAGCATCATCACCATCATCATCAGAAAAGGCAATATCAGCGGCAATATCAGCATTCGCATTCGCATTCGCATCAGCATCAGCATTATCCTTATTATGGTTGACATTTCTGTTGTTTTCGACAAAAGATTTTTCAGAGCCAAATGGATTTGTGTGGTCAGCATGGGCGTTGTAACCACTGAGAGGATTAGAATCGGAGGAAAAACTAGTTCTGACTGAAAGTACACGTGAACCAGGCATTGAACGACTAGGCGACGCGTGGATCTTTCTGATCGGGTAAGAAAAGTCTTCAAAATCGCTACCTAAAGTCTTGGAAAGCTTTGAAACATCACCAAGAGAGTCACTAAGAGGGATAGTGTACAATGGTGGTGGTGGTCTAGGTAACTGTGGTTGTCTGCTAGGGGTTCTACTTTTATTCAACTGATCCATACTGGAGTTCATACGATTCAAAGCAGGGTTAACCCTAGCATAGGCATAATCGTCTCCATAACTGTCCAAAACAACGTTGTCACCGTTGAAGTCAGGGTCATCACCCTCTTCCAAAGTCTCCTTCTTGTGTCTACGGTGTGTTTTGATTGCAAAATAACCCAGCACTATAGCGACTAGTACAACGGGGATAATCACCGCTAGACAAATGGCCAGTGTTGTGCTGGAGGAACTCCCCGAAGGCAGCTCGCACTTCTGCGCGTCCCCCTGACATTTCTCCCTTTTAAACAGCATTTGCGTTCCGCTGTTGTTGAGGCTGATCTGATGAAGATATAGAAAATAACACAAAAGCTGGAAAACTTTTCCAATTCCAGACCCGTGTTCAGGGTTCCATTTTAAACCGTGTCAAAACCACATTGGGAGCGTGTTTTATCACTAGCATTTGGTTTAAAGGGCAAGGTTAATGGTATTGTGTAACCATGTTACACTTAGTTTACGTTACAGGGGCTTGTTTCTACAGAAAGTTTTACGTTTGTGTTTTTGCGGTCTAACGACACGCTAAAAACTTGCAAAAAAAAAGAGTCGAAAAATTAACAGCTAACGAACGGGGGAAGACCAGACAGCGTCGGGAAAATACAGACGCCGTTGTTCGATCTGCCCCTTGGTTTGCTAGTGAAAGAAAAAAGTGGTTGACAATTCAATTGAAATTTTTTTTTATTACATTATACCGTTACTTCGCGATTAGAGAGATACCAATTTCAATTGACCTTCTTTAATGGCTCAAGAGATTATATGGGAACCACATCGGGTGATTTCCAACAACAAAAACTCACAAGTTTTCCAGATAAAGGAAAATGGCACGTTTTACGCCGTCAAAAGAGTAAAAACTCCATCTTCTGAAACTCATTTTTTATCCATTCTTCAACATTCAAGTATTGTATCCACAATTTCTATAGTGATATCACCAAATTTCACTTATTTTAAACAAGTATTGTACATTGGTCAATTAACACCCTCGTTTTTTAAATATTCACCTCAAAAACCAACCTCAACTTCAAATATTTCACTTATAAACTCAAACATTATAAATAATCTGACTCAAATATTATTTGCAATTCAATATATTCATTCTAAGGGAGTTATCCATAGAGATATTAAACCATCCAATTTCTTAATCTCTACAAATGGGAAAATATTCTTATCTGATTTTGATTCTGCTTATCAACTGTTAAACGACCCTCATTTAGATTATATCAATATTTTTAATCAACCTCAATTGATAGGTACCCCCATGTTTATTTCTCCAGAATTACTTTCATCCAAATTTAGATCATCCAAGTCTAAAATAAGTGGATTGATCCATTTTAATTTATTTAATCATTCATCATCAACTTCTCCATTGCTAAAATTGGACATATTTTCATTAGGTGTTACCCTTTACTATTTAATTTATGAAACTTATCCATTTAATGGATCTAACGAATATTCAATTCAAAATAAAATTATTAATGATGAACCCATTTATCCAAGGAGCAATATAGGTAATTCATTAACTGTTAATTTACACAATTTACTAATTAAAAATGTCGATAAAAGATGTTCATTAAAAAGATTTTTACAATTATTACACATTGAACCATCATCAATAGATGATGATCATGATACATCAACACCACCACCACCACCAACAGTAATAAACATTCAAAATGATTTAGATTTAGATTTTACAAGTATCCCAGATACATCATTAACTACGTCATTGCCAGATATGATACCACCAGAATTACCAGCACAATTCAATTTCCCACCAATGATACAGCAAAAATCATTGTCATTGAATAATAAATCCAATTCCACAATTAACTCAATTAAATCACAATTGAAACATTCAAAACTGGTGAATTTTAAAAACATTTTAAATGATCCTGATCAAAATAGCAAAAAAAGCATAACTATGGATAAATATCTTGAATCTTTAGAATAATACTTTAGCATTTGTACCATATTGTATATTATGAATAACCTACCCGTCCATTGGTGAAAAGAAAAATAAAAAAGTTATGTATGTACATTTATATATCAACAACCCGTATCGGTTCTTGCAAAACCATTTTGTGCTCGTATTACTTGAACGTGTGTATCATTTTTTAACAATATAAATAATCTAATAAAAAAAAATATCAATCAATAACTTATTGTGTAATGTGTATAAATTTACCTAACTTAATATCAACATCACTTAAATAATTAAGTTATCACCTCTGTATTTCATGTTTGAAACTTTATTCACCTTAAATTCAGCAGGTTGTTCAATTTCTCTAACAGGGAAATCATTCAAACTTTCACCATAAGTAGCAACAGAATGTGCAATTAATTTAGTGTTAATTAAGAATGCATCCCATGCAATGTTAGTTAAATCATCACATAATAAATGGTAACATTTATCTAAAACTTCACCATTTTCAGCGTTTAATTTTTCAGCACCTGCGGCAATACCACCACCTGGGATCCCATTTTCAATAAAACCAACATAATCAGATCTACCATCAAATGGAATTAAAGTGTAGTTCAATCCATTCTTAGTATAATAATCAATGTATAATTGCTTAATTTCTTCTGAACCCTTTGGATTAACTTCATTATTACCATCATAAACTTCATATTCATAATTTGGTGATGCCATCATATCATAATCCATGAATAATCTAATCTTGGAGTTTTCTTCAGGGGTTAAATTTTGAGCATAATAATTAGAACCTAATAACCCTTCTTCTTCAGCAGCCCACCAAGCGAATCTAACCTTGTTAGTAGTCTTGAATTTGGATAATTGCTTGGCAACTTCAATAAGGGAAATAGTCCCTGAACCATCATCATTAATACCAGGACCAGCAGTAACAGAATCAGAATGTGCACCTAACATGACAATATTTTCAGCATCACCATATTTAGAATCGGCAATAATGTTCAAAGTAGTAATTGGACCAACAAAAGAATCAATTAAAACCATAGCATCGACTACTTTACCAGCCTTTAACAATTCCAAATATTTTTCACCATCTTTTAAAGATAAACCTAAAGTTGGAGCCATTGGAATATCATCCATTGGGGTACCTAAAGTCCCCTTAATATCACCTTCTTCATTGTTATAAATGTAACAAGCTTTAGCACCAAATTTAGCAGCCAATTTAGCCTTCTCGCCAAAGGAACATTCACCTCTCTTAATAAAGGCAATGTTATCCTTTAATTCAACTGGGTAATCATCATCGGAACAACCAGAATTACCAACAGCAATTAATTCACCATAAACAGGTGATTTATCAGGTGTAGATGGTGACATATCCATTTCAGTTAAACTTTCAGGGACTTCACCATTGATAGTACCATTATAAGAATAAACTTCACCCATGAAGGCTTTGAAAGGTTGAACGGAAATATCATAATACCCACCTAATTTCTTCAATTCGGATTTAATATACCCAAGGGTATTCCAATGACCCTTAGACCCAATGACTCTAGTAGGATGCCCATAAGAGTTGTTAGAATATTGGGCAATTTCGTAAAGTTTTTCAGCATGGGCTAACAGAGCTTCGTGGGTGATAAGTGATTGAAGGGTTTCAGTGTCAACGAGTGGTAAATCTTCATCGAATTGAGTTGCTTGGAGTGCAAATTGTGGAATAACTAGCGATTGAACGCTCAGAACAAATGAAAGAGTTAAAGCAAGTGGTGTGACCAGTTTCATATCAATACGGAACTGGATTTATAGTATTAATTGAAGAGGAATGAGATATATATAATAGATAAGAATTTTTTCCTTTTTATATGGCATCTCGGCTTTTGCCGTGTGTATATGTTGGATAATTAAATATGCTCAGCAGATACGGATAAAAATTGATAAAATAACAAGTTTAATAAAAATAAATTTAGGTATTTAGGTATTTAAATAGGGTATTGGACAATAAAAATGGAATGAGGAATATAAATAAATAGCAAGCAAACAATAACAAACAAAAATGAAAATGAAAAAAATAACAACAACAGACAATAACTTAAGATATGGATAATAATGATGACAACAATTGCAACTACATCTGATTAGAAATTGTAATGGCCCTTTGATAAACTCTTTTGGCATAGCTTGAATGTCTAATTTGAGGTAGGACTGGTTTCAACAATTCAACAATTACACATTTAACATCCCAATCAGCAACGCTTAAAGTAGTTTGAACAACGTAATTTCCATATTGATGTCTCACCAATAGATTCAAAACATTAAAGGAAATTAAAGAAAGGATAACAGGGTTCAAAGAGTTAGAATTGTTCAATTTCAAAATTAAACATTTTTCAACTACATTAGAAGAAAATTTCCCACAGGATAAGTTAACAATGTTCAACGAAACCAAATTTAACAACTCCTTGTTAAAATAATCAATGTTTAAACTAATCATATATTGGATCACATAATTCCCAAATTGATCAACCATTAATGGAATAGATAAATCAAGGATATGTTTGGAAATCATATCCATTTGGTTGGAATCACATTTACAAATCATTCTTTGTAAAATACAACAACCATGTTTATGAGTTGAAATCGATAATAAATTGTTAAGAATGATTTGAATCAATTGTGAAAAATGTTCACCATTAAAATGTGCCAATAATTTTTGCACAACGTGGTTCCCATTTAAATCTTCAACTAGAGGGACAATGTCTAAACTAACATTATTCAATAAGATCTTTGATTGCAAATCAGTTTTAATATATTCAATTAATTTTTGAATAGCCCTAGTCCCATGGGAGTTAATTGAAATGTTAAAAAAAGAAGGGGAAATTTCATTCAAAATCAATGTAATATCCCCCTCTGGGGAAATATTAATCAATTTTTGAATTAAATAGTTCCCAAATGGGTCAACCATTAATTGAGTAACATTAGGTAAAATTGCATTAAATATAATTGGATAATTCGAAATAGCATCTTCATCCAATCTCTTTTGCAAAAGACGACACCCATGTTGATCTCTAGCCATTTGAATAATATCGCTCCCACCAAAATTAGAACTGGAACTCAAAACTGTAGCCGCTGTTGAAACAGAACTTGTTCTTGAAAAGATTGAATTTCTAGGGTTAAATTGATGTTGATCTCCCAAGTTCATCTGCGCAAAAAGAGTATCAATATCTTGACCCAGACTACCTGAACGCTCTGGTGTAACTAATGGTGTCATAGCACCAATATTTAAAGAACTAGGGGCACTTGGAGTCCGGGAATGGCCAGTGATATTAAAACTCGTCCCAAATTGTGTAAAATTATCAGATAAACTTGGGAGTTGTCCAGTTGTATTCGTATAATTGTTATTTACGTTTTGATTAGGGCCTTGCCACGAAATCCCTCTTCTATGCCAAATATTTTCACCTTCCATGGGAAAAGATATATGATAAGTGATAAATCGATCGATTACGTAATCCGGAACTTTGAAATTTTGAGAATCCAAATCTTAATTGAATTTAAATAATAACGCTTCTTTTACACTAATAGGTAAAACCGTTTAAATAACACGTCATGACAACGCCCTTCCTTGGCGTTTATACGGCTATTTACGACTACACGCCGCAGAATGACCAGGAGCTTGAGCTAGCTGCTGGTGACACTCTTTATTTGCTTGCGAAGTCCGATTTCGATGACTGGTGGACTGTTAAAAAGCGTGTTGTGGACCCTGCTGCCGATGAACCTACTGGGTTGGTGCCTAGCACGTACATTGAACCTGCTCAGGTTATTTCACAGGCCAAGGCTCTTTTTGATTACACGAGACAGACAGATGAGGAGCTTTCATTTGTCGAAGGTCAACGTTTGAACGTTTACGACACCAGTGACCCCAATTGGACCTTAGTGGATGCTAATGGCGACCAGTTTGGTTTTGTTCCAGGTAACTACATTGAGATTATTAAACCAGGGACTACTCCGGTTGCTACTGTTGCTCCAGTTGAACCAGTTGAATCCAAACAAGTTGTCAACTCTTACGGTACTACTCCATCAACGAGCGCTTTCATGCCTCCTCCTCAAAGAGCAGATAGAACTGTATCCAAATCTCCTGATTTGACTACTCAACCTTCACACGATGATTATCACCACGAAGAAGTTGTTGAAAATGGCAATCGTTATGAATCCAAACCTGAAGAAGATTATGATGAAGAAGAGGAAGAAGCACCTCCTATGCCTAGTAGACCTAGACCTACACAAAATGTAACTAAGTCTAGTGCCCATGGTACTTCAAATGGCGGTGGATCTAGATCTAGAGCTAATTCAGGATTTTCCGGTTTTCTATCTTCTAAATCCACTTCAGGTAACGATGATACCATTGACCCGGTCCATGGTGATTTTGCTTGGAGGATCCATGAAATAGAAAACAAGAAGAAACGTAGAGGTGTTCTTGAAATTGGTAATAATAAAATTTACCTTGACATTGAAAACAAATTAGATGAACAATGGTCAATTAAGAACTTAATCAATTACAACAATGAAAAGAAACACATTTTTCTTGATTTCACTTCTCCTTCTTATTCATTTGAATTATACGTTTCAAATAAAGAATCTGCTAATGCCATTGTTTCAATTTTAAGTGAACTGAAGGGTTTGCACACAAACACTGGTCTCCAAGAAGTTAAGAAGGCTCATAATACTGGGGCAAGACAAGCAAATATGAAATCAGGTAAAATCCTTTATGATTTCATCGGTCAAGGTGATGACGAATTGACTGTTTTAGAAGGTGATAAGATTTTTATTGTTAATGATAAGAAGAATAAAGATTGGTGGTTAATTGAAAATGGCAATGGTGACAGAGGTGTTGTTCCTTCTAATTACGTTAAAGTTACTGGTGGTACAGGTGGTGGTTTTATGAAACTCTTTTCTGGCAAATCACCAAAGAAATCAAGTTCTTCCACTCGTTCTTCTGATAAGGAAGAACGATTATTAAGAGAAAATGCTCGTATTGCCAATGAAAAGGACCAATTGTCTAAAAAGGAACGTGACTTAAGAATGAAGGAAAAGGAATTGATTGCCAAGGATCGTGAACAACGTGATAGAATTAGAAGAGCTGATGAACGTCTTAGAGAAAAGAAAATGAAACAGGAAAGATCAAGATCAAGATCAGATTCTGCTTCTAATAATAACTCCACTAATTCTAACACCAACTCTGGGAAATTTCCAAATCAACATAGAGTTAGAACTTGGATTGATAGATCTGGTTCTTTCAAAGTCGAAGCTGAATTCCTTGGCCTTCAAGAGGGTAAAGTTCATTTACATAAAACCAATGGTGTTAAAATTGCAGTCGCTGCTAATAAACTTTCATTAGAGGATTTAGAATATGTTGAACGTTTAACTGGTACTTCTTTAGATAAATACAAACCAAGAAAGGAAAGTAGAAACACACGTGTTGATGAACAAGAAGAAGCTTCACCTTCTTTACCATCAAGATCTAATGTTACTCAAAAGCAAAAGTCGCTTCCATTGAATACTAAATTAGTTGACTATTGGTTCAACTTTTTTGTTGAATCTGGTGTTAATGTCCACGTTTGTGAAAGATATTCAAGAAATTTTGCAAGTGAACAAGTTGATGAAAACGTTTTGGGTGAAATCACTCCTTCATTGATGAGAACTTTAGGTGTTAAAGAAGGTGATATCCTTAGAATTAAGAGATTCATTGATATTAAGTTAGGTAAAGAAGTTTCCCCTGAACCAATGTTACCTGCTGCAACTGGTACTGTTCCATCTGAACCAATTGGTTTGGGTACATTGACCAATAAGACTCATGAACCATTGCCACCAGCTCCAATGTCACCTAATTTATTAGATGACTCTTGGGCTTCAAGACCTGCTGCTGCTGCCAATCCTGATAAGATGGTTCCTCAACTCACTGGTTCAATTAAGGATTTGTTAAATGTTAAGCCAATGGAACCAACCAAGACTGGTATCACCCCTGTTAAACCTGTTTCAAGTTTACCAGGTGAAACTATTGGTCAATTAAAGGATTCAAAGACCGGTGGTAACACCAACATGGTCCCAATGACTGCCATGCCAACTGGTTTCATGCCGATCACTATGATCCCAATGATGACTGGTGCTTTAACTGGTGCTATGACTGGTGGATTAACTAACGGGTTAACTGGTGGTTTAACTAATGGTTTAACTGGTGTTCGTACTGGTGGTATCATTCCAATTACTTCATTTGGTTTACAAGGTCCAGCTCTTACAGGTGGTCTGAATAACTTATATGCACAACCACCTCAACAACAGCAGAAGACAGGTGGTTTCATTATGCCTTTGGGTACTGGTAATGCTGCTGCTACTATGCCTGTTACCTCATTTGGCAATGCTGGTGGTATGGTCAAGTTGCAACCAACTGGTGTTGTCTTACAAAAAACTGGTGGTCAAAGTATACCTGCAATGATGCCAACTATCAAAACTGGCGGTAATTCTTTTATGCCACAATCTTCTTTCGGTATGCAACTGACTGGTGGTTTACCTCAAACCTCATTTGGTGCTGCCCCAATTCAACAACAACAACAACAACCAATGATGATGAACCCAGCTTTAACTGGTGGTTTGCCACAGACTTCATTCGGTGCAGTTAATCCTGCTTTAACCGGTGGTTTCCCTCAAACATCATTTGGTGCAGCTCCAATTCAACAACAGCAACAACAACCAATGATGATGATGAACCCTGCATTAACCGGTGGTTTGCCACAAACTTCATTTGGTGCAGTTAATCCAGCTTTAACAGGTGGTTTACCGCAAACTTCATTTGGCGGTGCTGCTCCAATGATGAACAACATGTTCCAACAACAACAACAACCACAACAACAACAAATGATGATGAACCCTGCATTAACTGGTGGGTTCCCACAAACTTCTTTTGGTGGTCCAGGTCCACTTCCACAACAAATGCAACAACAACCATTACAATCACAACCAACGGGGTTCGGGTTTGGTAATGGTCCAGGTGGTAAACAAGCCAATTTAGCCAATGCCACTGCTGATAATCCATTTGGGTTTTAATTTATTTACGTTACATTAATGTTTTGTGTATTATTTTTAAAAAAGAAACAAAAAGGTCAGATATGTAATAACTACTAAGGGTCCTGATGTTGATTATATTCAGCGTGATCATCTTGTAATAATAATGCCTTCCTAGCAGACTCAATTATTTCCTTTCGTGGAATGCTAGAATTGGCTTCATTTGGTAAAAATACGCTTTTTGAATATTCATCAATTTCACCTTCACCATCATTTGCTGAATCATCATCATCAGCATCATCATCATCAATAGTCCCTTCAGATTGTATATCTTCATGAATATCCAATATTATCTTAGGTGGTGCTTCATATTGACCATCATTTTCATCTAATGGTTTACCAATATCATCGAATAAAGTGCTGGGTAAATTATCATAAAGCCAAAACAATTTCTTTCCTCTGGTGAGCATATATTTATCCAATTGCTTTATTATAAAGTTGATATCATTGTTGAATTTGTTACCATGTATTTTATATTCTTTGTTAATGAATTGGATGATCTTTTTCCGCCTCTGGGCGGTCTTCGTTATCTTCCCTTTTCTCCATTGAGCGCCGTATTGAATTTCTAATTGTATTAAAGGTGGGTTAGGTGGCGTTCCAACGTACCACTCATCCCAAATTTCTTGACAAGAATGTAAAGTTGAATTTAATAATATTTGTGGTGGTTTCTCTATATGAGAGTTGTAATTTTCAATTTTTGAGGTATTTATAATTTCTGCTTCATTATTTGTTAGGTTTGGTTCATCTTTGTCTTTTTTCAAAGTGCTCTTGCATTTGATAAATTTAATTAATGGTTCCATAAGTAAATCAAAATCATAAAATTTTAATTCCTTATCACATTTGGAATAATACTCATCAAATGATATCCAAGGGCCATTATTATTACTCATTTCTTCTTGGTACATCTGTAATATTTTTTTTTTCTTATAAAGTAAAGGTAAATTGGTTAATATTTCATCAATTGAATTATCAATTGTTTTCGAAAACTTTTCCAAGTTATTTTGTTCGTTTGGATGGCATATTTCATCATTTAAAACAGAAAATGCCATTTCATCATTTCCAATATCAGACATTTATAAAATTGCGATAAGTTTTCCAATTGTAAATGTGATTTATCTAATCAACTTATCAGTGTTTATTAGCAAAAAAAGGTCGAAAAAATAGACGCGTAAAAAATGTTTAATCTCTGTTTATTTACTAGTTAGATACCCTTTTCTCACTAATTAAATGGCACAGTTAGATGATTTGGAAGCTATGCGTCATAGGCTAAAACAGGTTCTTCGAGGAACACCTAATTTTGAGGAAAAGGAACGGTTTTCATCTTTAAAAAATACGAAAATAAGGTCACAGTTGAAAGAACACAAACGCGTTTCTTCAAAAATGAAATCTGATGATAATTTACAAAGGGAGCTGCAAGTTATACGCAAGAAGCTTCAAGATATGGAAAGGATAATGGATGTGGAACGCGCTAATCATTTGAAGGAGAAATTGCAATTTCAGAAAATTGCTGAATCTTTAAAAACCCAAGCCAGTCGCTTCAAAAGTAGAGAAAAGGTCGCAAATGAACGTATAATAGCTCTAGAGGACATATTAAAGATTAAAAATGAAAGAATAAATGCATTAAAAGATGAAATTTCAGCTTTGAAAAAATCCGCTCATGAAACCCCAAAGAAAGATATCAAATACCAATACCAGAGGGAACCAATGGAACCAGAGTTAGTCGATATGGAAGAAACGTCGAATGTTGATTTAAGTACTAAGAAGCTGATGCAATTGAATTTACGAACAATGGAATTTGAAGATGATCCAAGATTCGACACAACTCGAATATCAGCACATACAAGAGAAAATAATGACGAATATGCGCCACTGGGTGGTGAAAGAACTACAGAGATTCTTTTACGAGCTCCGATTTATAATACAAATCCTTCAGGAAATGGTTTAGACTCGGATGATGAATTATACTTAAGTGATGCTTTTTCATCGTCTAAAAAGAGAGATGATCTTTTAGATGATGATTTAGATTTAGAAAATAATTTAAAAGAGTATTCAACTGAGAAATTAGTAGGTATTATATAATTATGTTAATTTGCTTTAGACTGTTATATAACTATGTCAAAAAAAGGTTTTTTTTAAAAAAAAAATAACTCTATGAATTAATTCCTATTGTTCTTTCCCATCTTCTGCTAAAAGACATGTCTCTGGTTCGATATAACTCAAGGTCGGATGACAACTTGTCAATTGTATAGTATGTGATTGTTATTGCTATTATCTTAAATTGAAGACGCTTACTAACAAAACAACCAGTCAAAACTCCAACTCTAACGAATTAGTGATCTACAATTCGGATACAAAGAATTTTGAACTAATACACGGTTTAGAAACAGATAGTGGTATCAATTTTTCCATTGGGTCAAGTACAGACAGTGAATCTCGTCGTAATTCACAAACGGATAATTCAGGATACATTTTCACCTGTTCACATTGTGGTACGATAAATACTCATCATAGCCATAGAAATTCACAACCCCAAGACGAAAATGAAAATACCAAGAAAAGCCATAAATCTTTCATTGAGAAACTTATGAAGCGTGGGTTTAGTAACAATGGATATTCTTATACAAGTTCAGGTGATTTATTAAGTCATGATTATTTTAAATTATTAGCATCAAGTATACCCAATGATAAACAAAATGGGAGAAGATTATTGTTAGATGGGTCAATGGATATGGGGATTCCTAATGATTTAGTAAACCAGGGTTATTTTGATAGATTCTTCAAAGTTTTAGCTAAGTTAGGTTCAGGATCTTTTGGACAAGTTTTTAAAGTTGAACATGAAATTTTAGGTATAAGTTTAGGATCATTTGCATTAAAGAAAATACCAATTGGTAATGATAGAAATAATTTATACAAGATATTGAATGAAGTATTATTTCTTTACAATTTAAGTAACTTGGCTGATTCTAAAAATCATGCAAACGTTATCAAATATAATCATGTTTGGATTGAAATTTCTAAAATGAATGATTTTGGTCCTGAAATCCCTGTTGTATTTTTATTATATGAATATTGTGAAGGTGGAACTTTAGAGGAATATGTTGATGGAATTGTTAATCCTAAATTTGATTTAACTCAAGAGAAATATTTCAGGAAAATGAAAAGACATAGTGGGTCTTCAATTAACGCAAATAATTTGTCGCATCAAAGAATCCCAAGAATGTTAACTAACATTGAAATTTTTAAACTATTCAAAGATATATCCGAAGGGTTGAAATATTTGCATGATTTGAAAATCATTCATCGAGATTTAAAACCATCAAATTGTTTGTTTAAAACTAAATTTGAATCAACAAATCCCGCTTTAGATTGGTCAGACATTCATAATATACCCACATTATTAGTCAGTGATTTTGGTGAATCAATTAATTTTGACAGTGAACGTCAAATGAGATCTGGTACTACGGGAACAATTGAATATTGTGCACCTGAATTATTAAACATTAATGAAACTACTGGTGAATTGAATGATTTCAAATATTCTAGTGATATTTATTCACTTGGTATGATCCTTTATTATATATGCTTTGGGAAATTACCTTATAAATTTGAAGATGAAAGAATTAAAGAGGAAATTGTCCAAGGTGAATTATTCAAAGGAATGAGCGATGTCATAAATGGAAATGATTTAATGGTTGATTGGATTGATTTAATTGAAAATATGGTTAATATCAATCCAGATCTTAGACCAAATATTGATCAAGTTTTATTGATGGTTGATGAAATTGGTTCAAAATTACAAATACCAGAAGAAACAGAATTAAGTGATGATGATGATGATAGTTATAGTGACAATGAAGATGATCCATTAAATGTTAATCATAAGGATATACTGATGAGTGATGTTATCCAATATCCGGCATTGGATTCTTTCTTTTTTACCATCGTTACATTGACTATATTAAATGTGTTAATTCTCAATGAATTAAATTTAGTAAATTGGGTTAATGTCCAATTTTTAATATTAGGGATTTCATTAGGTACATCAAGAAGGAGATATAAATATATATTAACTATTATACAAATCTTTGGGGTTATTATTAATTCATTGATTTGGTTGTGGGTTTATATGTATACAACAGATCCGAAATCAACATTGGCATGAAGCAGCATTTGAATCATCATTACTACCACCACCATTCATAGAATTTGAAACGGATCTTATAGCCAAATTGATAATCCCACTAGCACCACGTTGTTTGGATACATTTAAATTACCTTCATTTTGATCAATTGAATGAAATAATGAATCATCAACGTTTTCAACTATATACTCAAATAACTCATTTGTACCCACATTGGCTCTTGCTGAAGTTTTAAAAAGTTTTTCAATAGAATTTCGTTGCATCATTTCATCAACTTTTTGTTGAAATGGACATTCGTTGTACATATCAATTGTTGAATATAATTCCCCTAAATCATTAATTAAAGGTGATTGACCATCTTTTAACTTTAGTTTATCAATTTTATTACCAACCATAATAATCTCCAAACTTTTACCCTCGTCCCGTGTGTAATTTCGTAATTCATTAACCCAATAATCAGCCTTTTCCAATGTTTTCTCTATTGAAACGTCAAAAACAATTAATGCAATCCCTGCGTTTCTATAATACAAAGGAGTAAGTGTATGGAATCTTTCCTGGCCAGCAGTATCCCATAATTGAAGCCCTACTAAAGCACCATCTTTCCTAAGAACCTTTTTAGAAACGAACGCTGCACCAATGGTTGAAGATTTTGCATCTGTAAAAGTATTATTTTGAAGTCTTTCAACAATAGATGATTTCCCCACAGCTGATTCTCCTAATAAAACAAGCTTAATTTCAGCTATACGCGAAGGTTTACTGGATAATGGTGTTGTCATTGGATTATTATGATAAGGAAAATTCACTTATTTGAATCTTATGATAACTATGTAATTTTTTTTTTTCTTGCGGAGTCAATATTGTTTTCTTTATCTATAAACAATGGAAACACGATTAGAACTTCGTAAAGGTGTTGGTTTAGGGCAATTCACTTTGGGAGAAACCATTTTTGAAAGCTACGGATATTGCGGTTCTAATAACCCAATTTATTTTATTCAATCTAGCCCCGATGTTGAGATAATGCAATTACCACATTTGGGTGTTTGCCTTCATTTTGATACAAAAATGCAAAGATTAATTACAATTGAAATTGCCTTGGATGGCAAGGGAATGACTAAAATCCCCAACATGCTTACTTTGAACGGGGAAAGTATCAAAAAGTTTGATTTTAACACGATTTATAATCGTGTATTTGGTCCTACTTATCCAGGGTCTACAGTTAGTAATGTTGACGATGTTTTTGATTACTACTTGAGTTATGATGGAATTGCATTTAAATTTGACAATATTGGCCAATACATAAATTGTAATATCGACTCTGATCAATTAATTCAAAAATTAAATACTTATCATAAAGAAATCAATTGCAGTGCCATTTATTTGTTAAACAATGAAAATGGACAGAAATATTTTGAAAAAATTAAGGAATTTGAACAGATGATGGAAAGTAATATCCCACAAATGTTAAATGTTCTTCCTGCTGAGCATAGTGTTGGTAATTTACCATTGAGTGCAGGAAATAAAGGTGATATTTACCCAAGTTTGTACCATAAAAATCAATTAAATCAGGTTAAATTAGGACAGAGTTATGCTAATCTTAACATGAGTACTCTTCAAATTAATTTCATTACCCATCCATTAAATTTAAAGAAATTTATAATTACCATTGGAGAAACGAATCTACAATCAATAATTAAGCATCTTGGACCACCTGAAGCTAACATGGTTACTAAAAATGGTTTGAAAATTTACAACTATTTTAAATTTGGAATGGATATAATTTTTGATCCATTGAATTTAGATATAGATGGTGTTGTTGTTATTGATAAAATCATCCTTCATAATAATTGTATTCAATCAATGGAATTTATGAAATATCAAAGATTCAATGTTATTTTTACTTTAGATACTATTAAAGAAAATGTTAGGGATTTGTTTCAGGTGGATTCAACAAATTTCTCACCTTGGGAAGAAATTCAATCGAGTTTATCATTAGTAGTAAAGAATAAACCAATATTCTTAAATAGAAAGGGATATGAAATAAATGATGATTTTACACAAATTGAATATCCACATAATGGGGATTCTAATTGTAAAAATTCAAGGATTGATAACGACGATTTGGACAAATGGGCACTTTCAAAATTAATTGTTACAGAAAATAATTCAATTTTTGAAATTATGGTAAACGATGGACAAACATTAAGTAATGTAACCATATTAAAGAAAGTTTAGTATTAATTGATTCACGGCATTAAATTCGTTAAATGGGATATATATATATGTTGTATATAAATAAAGATAATAATAATAATAATATGTTTAATGATAAAAAAGGAATTTAGAAGGTGGAAAATAAAATGAATTAAAAAAACAAAGTGGATACGAAGATTAATGAATTATTTGAAAAAGCACACATTGAATTGATTGTTTGAAAAATGTTCTTACATTTAAATGTTTAAACGATATAACCATTTTCAATATAAGACTCAATTGATTTATTATTTTGAAAATAATTAATTTCAGGAATTTCAACATCAGTTCTAATGTTGGACATTTGTTGGAAAATTCTTGAATAGTTATAATTTAATTTAACATCCTTGAAGACATAATTTTTGAAATTTTCTAATGAGATGAAACTAGTTGAGCAAATTTTCCATAATTTAAAATATAAATCAATTCTATCATTGATTGAATTGAAATTTAACAAATAGGGGGAATTGATAGTGGCATCTCTCAAGGCAACCCAATCGGCATGAGCAATAAATTTCATTCCATGGGAAGCATTGTTACTTAATAATTGTCTGAATAAATTCAAGATGGAATATGAATCAATGTCAACTGAACCACATGCCTTTAAGCAACATCTGTAAAAAACATTAGTCTTTGAAAAGGAATTGGAAATGGCAGTACTTAAAATAAATTGGAAAACTTCAGGGTTATGCCAAATAGTTGACTTGGATAATAAAACATTTATAAATGGTTCATCAATTGGTTTAATTTTTGAATATTCTAATATGACATTTCTTAATTCTAAAAATGCCTGATCTGAATATTGAGGGAATTTTTGGAAGAATAAAGTTAAAAATGTATCATTCAATGAAGAGGAAACTGAAGAATTCGAAGTCCCCTTCAATTCATAATGTTTCCAAGTAATTAACCAAATATTTTTAACCTTTTCATAATCATGAGTTAAATCCCATGAATTTGTTAAATATTTCTTAATAAAATTCAATTGTAATGGGGTTAAATAAGGCATTGATTCATCAACTGCATCATTAAAAAATTGATCAGCAGTATTGATATCTCTGCAAAACCCAATAAAGGACAAATGAGCCATGGTCATGTAAGATTTAACATTTATAGGAGGTTCAACACCATTGTGTTCAAATGATGAATAACAATCACAAGTTAATTTTTTGAAAATATCCAAAGCATCAGAAGTTTTATTCTTAAATAAACAAACTCTAATCATACCAACTTGTAATTCATTATGTAATTTTTCATTTGGTAATTTTGAATTCTTAATCTTGGAATACATTTCCCAAATTTCATCAAAATTGAAATCACCTGATTCAACCAAAAATGGAAAGATAGAACCTAAAACCGGTTCAGAAGTGAATAAATTAAATAATCTAGGATTGGATTTCCCATTTTCCCAAATGCTAACAGCTTCATTGGTAAACCCAAGATCCTTGTAAGCTTTGAATAGATGGGTTAACCCATGAGGGTTTAAATGGACTTGGCCATCTAAAACATTGTAAGAAACTTCTCTAATAGCACAAGTAAGCAAGAAGTGGATAGTTTTAATAGGGTTGTTGGAATCTTTATCCAAATTCTTCTTCAATTTGGACAATTCCAAACGGTGAATTCTCAAACCGTTTCTTAAAAGAGAGACAAACTCTGCCATTCTCTTTTCGTTGAGCTCACCTGAAGATACCAAAGTTTTATAAATAGGGATAATTTTTCTAACAGCCACCCAGAACTTCTGAACACCGCCAGAGATCTTTCCAGTGGCTAAATCATAAGTTGAATTTTGTGCTAAGCATTCGTCAAAAAGTGCCAACTGGGCAGCCACTTGGGTGTTGTTGCCGTTGCAAGTGTTATAGTTATTTTGGGGGTATTTCTGATAAGAGTTTGTGTTAACTTGGGGGGCATTTTGGGTGTTTTGTACGTAATAATTTGTATAAACGCTATGGGTTGAAAAGTGTTGCTGCTGATTTTGCTGTGGGAGAATCCTAGCGGGATGGTTGGGCTGTATAGCCTTAGAGGAAACTCTCTGTGTCTGCTTAATGGACGAGTTCGTAAACGTTCTCAACATGTGTTTATTTTGCCAACATGTCGTTTCAAAGTCCGAATCCCCTTCAGCTTTAACCTCACTATTTATACGATGCCATGAAATTCTGTCTCCGCCAAAGTCACGCCAGATTACGTCAGCAACCAAAACAATAGGTGGGACCATTAATTGTGCTCATGTGCTCAGCGAGTTTTTTCACCCGTTTTTATAAATACACTATCTATCTCTATTAAAATTGAAACCTGAACTGCTGTCCTCCAAATTGAAAGTTCCCAAAAGGATTCCCCCCACCACCAGAACCTCCCGCTCCATGGAACATCCCTCCACCTGGCCCACCAGGTCTCCCAGCATGGAATCTTTGACCACCTCCTTGTCTATCTTGATCGTATCTCATCTTCTGTTCAGAATCTGATAGTACCTCATAGGCATTATTAATTTCAGCAACTTTATTCTCTAATTCTTCTTGACTCATATCGCTATTCTTATTTTTATCTGGATGGTATTGTTTGATCTTTTCTCTGTATGCCTTCTTGATAGTAGCTTCGTCATCATCCTTCTTAACACCTAAAACCTTGTAATAATCCTTACCAGCATGTTGTGAACTTTGTTGTTGTTGTTGTTCGTGGTATTGTCGCTGTTGTTCATATTGTCTTTCCTGATGTTGTCTTTGTTGCTCTTTTCTCTGTTCATGAAATATAGCTTCAATTTTTTCAATACGGGTATGGATAACTTTGGATGTCTTGAATGGTTCAGATAATGAATCAATCAACTGTTTTAATTTATTCATTTCTTGTTTCTTTAATAATTTATCCATTTCATTACAATAATCAACAATATCCTTTTCACCCTTTGTATTTTTCTTAAATTGAGCATAATATTTATTAGATCCAACATTCATTTTGAACTTTTTTGTTTCCCCCTTGTGGAAATGTGCTTCTCTTGATAATTTAAACAAATTTTTCATAATTTCACTATTGACAATTTCATCTTCTTTAAATCCAAAACTTTTCATAGATTCAACGTATAATTCAATTAAAATTTCAAAATTTGTCTTAATTTCATCTATTGATTCAACCCCCATCTTTTCAAATACTTTTCTATCTAATCCATTTTTAATTTTAACTTTTTCTTTTGGATCAAATAATTTCTTATATAATTCATTCCATTTTTCAATTGCGTATTCCTTTTCTTTAATCCATTCTAAATCAACAGATTCTTGGTTGTAAACTGATGAGTAATAATCAAAAATTTCTTTAATTGATTCTAACATGGTACTCAATTTAATATTCACTCGAGAAATTGTTCTACATTGATCATTATCATTATCAATTCTTAAACATTCTTTTAACAATTTGTTAGTCTCTCCCCTATTACTAATCCCATAAAACATTTTCAATTTACTTAATTGGGAATAATATTCCAATGTAGATGGTGAATTCTTAATTAATTTTGAATAAACTTGAATTAATTCATTAACCTTTGATTCAATTGGTAAATCAATCTCCTTTAAAATATTCAATTTCTTATTCAATAAATTAACATCACCATATGCAGTTTTTAAAATCTCATTACATGTATTCAATGCATCCTGCCAATTCCCAGCTGAAATATATTTATCCAAATTTTCAATGTTTAATTCAAACGATTCAATTTTCTTCAATGTTTCGTCAACATCTGTTTGAGAATCAATATTAGTCAATTTATTCTTCAATTCATCAAGTTTACCTAATGAAAAACTCAGATCAACAAATTTATCAAAACATTTTTGATGAAATATTTTAACACCTTCAAGTTCATAATTACAACAAGTTTTATAATCTTCCCAAGCTAATCTTTCCCTATCCAATGAATAATTAATTAATCCATGTTTAAATTGGACATTTTCAATTCTTTTAACTAAATCAGAATCAACTGTATCATTAATAGAATTCAAATCTTTCAAGATTGAATCATAATCATCTAAAATCTCCAAAGATGGTCCCTGCTTTTTAAATTTCAAATCTATAGCTTCCAAATGTTTAATTGTATTTTCCTTATTAGACAAAGCGGCTAAACATGGTGATATTAATACGGGTATTGTTAACAATTTAACCTTCATTATTTATACCTTTTTAATTAAACCCTTACGTGTTCCTTAGTATCATTTGAAATTTAACATTTCTCGCGCTTTCCATTTTTTTTTTTTACTATGAAAAATAATTTACTTACCCAATAAAAAGATTCTAGCATTTTCCATCTCGAAATGGGGATATGAATATGAAAAATATCTTGAACTGCACGTAATTGGGTGGACTGTAGCACCAGGGGTATAAATATCATATAATATCAATTCTGGGTGTATTGCCAAGAAACCTCTCTTCCAATTATGAACAAAAGTATAGAAAATGACTGGGTGGCCAAGCTGGTTAAGGCGTGCGACTGTTAATCGCAAGATCGAGAGTTCAATCCTCTCCCTGGTCGGGTAATTTAATTTTTTATTTTTCAACATACAATATTGATTTATCAGATAGTATCAATTCGTTTTGCTTTACTTTCATTTTATTTTATTTTATTCTGATATCCGGTTTAATGGTGTATGATTCCCTTTCATTGATATACAGACAATTTTTAAATAGCAATTAGCGCCTAGCTCAATTAGGAAATTAAATTTTCCAAATCTTAAACACACACACACATTGGACACATTTTTCAAAGTATTTTAAATTAATATGAGTTCAGCAGCAGTTGCTCAACGACAAGTCAAGAACAGTATGTGTAAAGTTCAAATTTACATTACTCTGACTCTTTTTTTTACCTGATCCGCTTTACTAACACCTATTTAAAGATAACTTCGATTATAACCATGCAACTGATAAACAATACAGTTTTTACCGTAAAAAGGCAGATGAAGCTTATAAGCAACGTAACAAATTATCTCAACAATCTCAACAAGCTTATAAAAGTGGTGATAAGGCTAAAGCTTCACAATTGTCTAATCAAGCAAAACAACAATTAGCAATCGCTGAAGAAAATAATGCTAGAGCTGCTGAATACGTCTTCATTGAAAACAATAGGGATTCAGATGAAGATGATATTGATTTACATGGTCTTTACGTTAAGGAAGCTGAATACATTTTGAAAATTAGGATTAAATCAGGTATTCAAAAGGGACAACCTAAATTAGATTGTATTGTTGGTAAGGGTAATCATTCAGCAAATGGGATTGCTAAATTGAAACCAGCTATTGAGCAACTTTGTAATGAAGCAGGTTTGAAATGTTGGCTTGATCCTAAAAATGCTGGTATTTTACACATTGATATTTCATCAGGGAGAATTCCATCATCTTGGGCCAATATTAGAACTGATGGTTTTGCAGCTATGGACTCCAATTTCTATGGAAATGTCCAACAACAAAATCCAGGGTATTACAATGCTCCACAACAACCGCAATATACCCAACAACAACAACAACCTCATCAAAATTCAAATTCAAATTCTGGAAAAACAGAAGGTATTCTTGTGGCTCTTTGTGTTGGATTATGTCTCAAATTTTTCTGTTCTAAGTGATTTCAGAGTTCATTAATATTGTTTTATAATGTTCACTAAATTTGTATTGTATATCTTATCGTTTACTAAATATTTAAAATCTGTCTTTAAAAGAGTGAGTGTTTAAGATAATTTATTCTTACACACATACAGAAAAAAAAACCATCATTTCTCCCACTTTAATGACCAACATAAGAACCACAATACAGATAGAATGGGCGAATTTTAAAAATCTTTTGTCCATATTGCTATCACAGCAACCTTTCAATGATAGGACTTTGCATTCGATGAACAATGAAAATACTTCTCTTAATAATAATGATGATAATGAATTCCCTGGTGGAATTAATACAAATACAAATACAAATGATTCAATTCTACCTGCACCACTTTCACTTTCAGTGTTTGATAAATGTCTTCAGTTTTGTGTTTTATCCTGTTTATTGATCATATTTGTCCCACTTTATATCATATACAGGTTTTCATTATTAGTGATATTTTTTTTCATTGCTATATTAAACAGATTGCAAAGCCCATATATCAAACTTTATCAATATGATCATAGGGATGTATCACGTAAGTTTATTGAGAATTTTGATGATAGATTACAAAGATTCACTTTAAAAAGTGGTGACATTGAAAATAGACAACAATTACCATTAAGACCTGATTTTTTACAATGTACATACACGGATGCTATTTCAAGAGTTAAACGACAATACACTTGGCTTTTAATATATATTGAATCACCTCATTCACCAGATTCATTGAAATTTTCCCAATCTGTTTTGACAAATGATTCTATTTTAAATTTCATAAATTCCAACGGTATTGATGTTTGGGGTGGTGATATTACAACATCTGAATCATTTCAAGTGGCTAATCAATTTAACATTAGTGAATTACCATTCTTAGGACTTTTATGTATGACTAGACAACAAATCCCAACAAGTTCAGGTGTTCAACAATCTCAACCTATGATTTCATTAGTTTTAAAATCTCAAGGGTTAAAAGACCCAAATCAAATCTTGAAAAAGTTAACAAAGGCATATAGGAAATACAGTGGTGCTGTGAATGCAATGAAATTAGAAAATGGTATTCCTATATCAGGTAACAGAAATTTCAATTCTAATATATATAATACCACAACAAGGGCTTCATCAAATATTAACAATTCAGCCGCCACCGAGAATCATCATCAACAACAACAACAATGGCTAGAATGGAGATGTTCACAATTACCTAATATAATAGAAACAAATCCATCAAATGCCAAAATAGCAATTAAATTTCCCAACGGTGATAGAAATCAAATAATTATACCAGGAGGCTCGTCAATTGATGATATATACGCCTTTATTGAATGCAAAATTCTTAATAATATCCAATTAATACCCGGTGGGATTTATAATGAACCAGTTGGTTATGATCATCAATATTCTTTTGATCTATTAGTTTCTTTCCCTCATAGGGAATTGATCAGTTGTCTTGACCAAAGAGAGGTTCAAGAAATCCCTGCTATTTATCCTAATGGGACACTGATGGTGGAATTTCAAACATAGAATTTAATTGTTCTTTTTCATGCTTAATAGGTTTTTCTTTTCATAATTGTATACTTTAAATTGTATTTTCTTTAAATGAAATATTAGGATAATTTTACAGGATTCTAATTTACACCTTTAAAAATATAATAATGGCTTTTAATATAACTAGTTCTTTAAAAAGAATAAAATTCTTTTTAAGCTTTAAAACCTACGTAATTTGTTAATTAAAGAGATTAAGTATTAGAAGGAGAAACAAAATTGGATAGAACTTGAGCAGCCTTTTCTGAGTCTTTTACACAGTTTCTAATTATATGTTTTAATAATGAGTTCTTTTTCTTAGCGCATCGAATCACATTTTTAACTTGAGGACAAGCATTGTATCTATCATGACCCTGTTCACCACATACATTGCAAGTACGGACTTTGGTCTTTAACATTGATTGTTCCGTATTTGGATAATCTTGAATAAAGTCTCTAACAATTCTACATAGCTGGGCTACAGTTAATTTCTCAACTTCAAGATCATTATTATAAAAGTTGTTTTCTTTCATGAATAGTTTGTAGCGATCAAAGGAATAGTCGTGTTTAACATTAAGTATGATGGAAGCTTTGATGATAACTTCAGCCTCTGGTATTAACTTAACATACTTTCCAGCAGTTGCAATTCTCTTTTCTAAGGAGCACTTCTGAGGATCCAAAAAGTTAAATAACATAGGATACCATTGATCGATCGAAAGTTCCTTTTGATTCCTGACCAACTGTTCTCGTTCTGACAATCTTCTTTCCATAAAAGAAAAAGTAGTAGATCTGTATAAAAAAAAGATTATACATACATAAAAATAATCTAGAGGTGAATCTTTTATAGGAATATCATAAGAAAGAGGTCAAACTCCTCAGCTCATCTTAACTTGGAATTTTGATCCATTTGATAGTATGATTTTTGTAGTAATATCATGGTTTTCGGGGGAGTTCTAATGGTTTAAAGTTTAAAAATTGAAAAAATTGGTTATCCATAGTGAAAAATAATGTTGTCTTCATTAATTTTATTTAAATATTAAATTAAAACAATAACATTCAGTTTTTATTACATTTATCAATTGCTCAAATCCAGTTTTCTATTTACTCCAATTTTCAACAAATTTTAATGAAAAATGATGGAATTATTAAACTTTTTGAAAAAACACAACTGTTACTTGGTCATAAGAAAATCACAATTTATCAATTAAACAATTCAGTTACTATATTTTACATGCTCCAATATTCTTAAATCACACTCAAACAATTATGAACATATATAATAAACTAATCAAGGGCTAATTCCAACAATTTCTTTCAAATTTGTGATTACATAATCAATGATATTTTTAAAAGGTCACCAAACTTTGGTTTTATTTGCTTAAACACGATGGCCGTTGAGTTCAAAAACCCTCGAATGGGAATTTATATTCCCACAGCATTGATTTTGTTTCTTCAAATAAGTGTGTCATATTTAATGTATTGGGATACATACATTGCATCTAACAAATTGATTCCATTTAATTTATCAGGTTTAATGATTTACCTTTCATATTATTTAGCTATTGTTACACCAGCGGGGTCACCAAAGGAAAAATACGAAAAGGAATTACCAAAGAATGATAGTAAGAGGAGAGAATGGATTAAATATTGTACGAAATGTGAAAATTATAAACCTGAAAGATGTCACCATTGTAAAAGATGTGGGAAATGTGTTTTAAAAATGGACCATCATTGCCCCTGGACTAATAATTGTATTGGGTATAACAATATGCCACATTTTTTTAGGTTCATTTCTTGGGTTGTCATTGTTACAGGTTATGTATTTTTCTATCTTTCCCAAAGGTTATTTAGGTATTATCAATTGTCAAATTTACCATCATATTTATTTCAACCTAAGATATTCACATTGATTTTAATTAGTTGGATATTAAGTGGATTTGTATGCTTAACTGTGGGGATTTTATGGATAAGAATATTTAATCAGTTAATTGAAAATAAAACGACAATTGAAGATTGGGAAATGGATAGAATACAGGATAAATTATTCGATGAAGCTTTTTGGGTTAAAGTTAAATCGAATTATAAAATGCTTAACAATGGTGAAGATTTCCCCGAATTAACATCATGGAAACAAAATTATAGAGTTTTAAAAAAAGGATCTGAAATCCCAAATAACTTTTCAATGGATGATTTTATCTTCCCCTATGATTTAGGATCTTGGTATGATAATTTTGTTGATTCAATGGGTTCAGTATTGTTTTGGACTTTGCCATGGACTAAGGCAAATGGTGATGGTATGCATTTCATCATTGATAAATTTGATGAAGATCAAATTAAATTACCATTCCCACCAGATGGATCAGATTTCGATCCATTAAATGGTAAACACGGTGATATGAAAGTGTTAGACGAGGATAACGAAACCGTTGTGAAAACGAAACCAAAATCATGGGAAAATTATTTTGGTGAAACATTGAACGATTTTGGTGTTGATGATGATGAGCTAGCTAGCTAGCTAATTAACTAATTAACTAAATAATCTTATTATATTCCATAAAAAAACAAATAAACACACATACAATATAAAACACAAGAGAAAAAAAAAAGATAACATTTCCAGTTATTATTTCCCAATAGTAGTATTATCATTAGCAACATCAACGGCAGTACCAGTATTGAGAGCCCCAGTTGTATTAGTATCAGTTGAAATATTCTCATTTTTAACATCACCAATTACACTCTCATTTTCCTTTTCCTTTTCATTTTCCTTTTCAATACCATTGATATCACCTTTTTCCTGCACCTTTTCCTTTTCCTTCTCCTTTTCTTTATCATAATTCAAATAATCATTTGGACCCCTTGTAAATAAAACGTTAACTTTATCATTGGCAACTTTTAATTCTTCTTCACCACCTAAATCTCCACCGACACCCATATTACCATTGATAACTTCGTTCAATTTTTCAACTCTCTTTTCCTTTGTTGAACTCTTTGCCTTTTTCAACAAGAGTGAATCCCTAATGAACAAATCATCACTTGATGGGTTAAATTTCATCCTATAAGTATCAGAATCGACTTTAACACTAAGATTGGATTTAGAAACCCCATTGATTTCATCCTCTTCATCATTTTCATCAATGGATGATTTCAAAAATGGTAAATTGATATTGGATGGATCAATCCCTTCAGTTGGATGAGACATTGAATAACTTGTTAAATAGTAATTCCATTTAGATTCCTTGTTAACTGAAATGTCATTAATGGTTAAATCATCCAATGCTAAGAAGGTAATAGTAGTACTCTTTTTCAACCTATCATATGTGATCTTGAACATATTCTCTTCAGAATTCATGAAATTTCTAACTTGGATTCTGTACATAATTTGATCCTTGGCATTAGTCTTAATTTGTTGACGATCCTTTTCCATTAAAAGTAAAATTTCCCCACATTTATTATCTGACATTAAATTGTGAATGAATTTAACAATATTGGTAATAACTCTATCAACGGTAAACAATTTAAAAGCTTTATTATTAAATCCTTGTCTTAAAGCTTCTTCAAAATCATTAGCTTCTAATTTCTTATCAATTAATTGTTCACATAATTTAAGTGCCTCTAAATATGAATTGTCCCCCTTTATATCAATACCTAAATCAGTCAAATGATGATCAATTAACCCTAAATCTTCAGCAAATTTGGTAACTTTCCTAGCTTTGATTTTCTTATTAGCATCTTCACTAATTTCCTTAACACTTAATAATCTCTTGTACAGAGTATCCAAATATCTATAAAACACATAGATTTGAGTGTTACAGAACATATTGTATTCATTTCTAATCTCCCCCATAGCAGGTTGGAAATCTTGTGCTTGGATCCAATTAGCCTGAGTTTGTAAATCATCACCATTATCATCACCAGCACCACCGGCACCACCACCATTAACTTGGTCATTTGAATTCACAGATTCTTCATCGATAGTACCAACTGGTCTCTTTCTCTTGTTCTTTCTCAAAACATCCTTTAACAAATCATGTTCCCGAGATCTCTTTTTAGTTTGAGACAACGTTGGAAGAGCTACATTACCCTGATCATCCTTTGATTCATCTGCATTTTCATTTGAATCGGCTTTATTATTATCATCGTTATCAACAATTTGAACAACCCCTCTCTTTTCCAATTCGGAATCAATGAATTTGTTATCCAAAAAGAAGAAATCAATGAGGAAAGATCTAAAGAATGAATCGATTTTAAGAATTTCGTTCTTCGAATACCCCTGATGAGTCAAATTGATTTGAATGAGTTTAAAAATGTCAATGAACAACCCAAAATCATCATATTTAGAAACCAACTGAGGTTGTGGGATGGTCATTAATGGGTGCAGTTTTTTAGTTTGTTGTTCTTGTTTAGTTGTGGATAATTCTTGAACGAGATGTTTGTTAGTTAACAGTTTCTTATCAATGTTCTTGAATTGTAAACCTAAATGATCAAGAGATTTAAGCATTAAAATTTGTTCAGCTTCTCTCCAAACTTTATTCCATTCCCTTTGGGCTCTTCTCCATTCTTCGTCCTTTTGCTTTAATCTTTTCAAGACAATTGGTAAGGTAACAGTGGGATGTTCATGTAATGCATCGATAACTTCCCAACCTCTATCCTTATCATAAATCTTTCTAATGATTCTCTTGTAAATGGCATTAGAAGTATGTCCTAAACCATTAGGTAATTTAAAATTAGCCTTTTCCTCTTCGGACATATTAGCCATCCTATTAGCAATAGTTTCCAATGTTTGAATAGTCCTAGTATTGGCTTCCATATAATAATCATATTCATGTCTTTCATCTTCAATTCTAAATAAGATTTCCTCATATTGATTTTTCCTATGAGCAATGTAACCTGATTCTTCAGAAGCCCAAACTGGGTGACCGACCCATTCATCATTGAGGACTTCCCAACATAGTGCATCTCTCCCAGAACAAGCCATATGAGTTTGTGATTTAGGTAATTTTCTATAAGATGGCCCATAAGGTTTACACATTAGTAAATCCAATGGTTGTTTCTTAATAGCTATATTTTCAATTCTTAATGGGGTGTCATCGAACCCGATAAATTCTTTAAACCATTGAGTTAATTCAGGGACCCCACCAATGAATCCTTGGACTTTATCCATTAATGTGATTTTGTCAATAACATCACCATTGTACAACCTAATAATCTTGAGAAATTCATTATAAGTTTGCTTGTTCCCAACAACTTTCTTAACCTTATCGAAAAAATTCAATTCATTTGTTAGATCAATATCAATTGCCCGTGGGAAAACAGGGTCAGGGACACCTGGTAATAATGATGGTAATTCATCACCAGTTGTCCTTAAATCTGAAACTGGGTAATCTTCGCGTTTCCTCTTTGCAGCATTTTCCATTTGATATTGTTGTGCTTCTAACATGGCCTGTTGTTGTTGATAAGCCTGTTGATATTGTAACATTTCTTCATGGGAATAAACAGCATTAGGATCAGCACCAACAGGGACAGAAGAAGGACCTGTTGGGACCCCACCGGATTGGAAGTTCCCTACTGGTGGTAATTGAACTGGTTGTTGATACATTTGTTGTTGAACAGGAACAGGTGGGTGATGATGAACGTGGTGGTGGACTTGTTGTTGGGGTTGTTGAAAGTCTCTCACAACGGTGTTATCAGGCATGAACAGTTTGAAATCTTCCAAGAGATCTGGTGCGTCTCTGAACAAGATTGAAATTTCATGGTAAACCTCGTTAATTGGCTTGATACCCTTTTGATACATTTGTAAATTTTCCAAGAAAAGTTTGTAAATATCCGGTTGATTAGCATACCTTTGTTTGATCTTGTTGACGTAGTTGATGGCTTGGTCAAATTCAGCTGGGGTACTTTGCTTTTCCAAGTTTTGTTGTTGTTGTTGTTGTTGCAATTGTTGTTGTTGTTGCAAATACATTTGATCGTTGGCACCAGAAGAAGGCATGGTAGTATCAACGGCAACGAGTGTTGAATCAGCAGCGTTATTGTAAAACTGTTCAGGTCGTTGTTGTTGATGGAGAACAGTTGTCGATCCGTCCTGGTTGACTTCCATGGACACGTTATCCTTTCTAATCGTCGTACCGTGGGGGGTGGTGACAATAATAGTGTTAGGATCGGACGTGGAACATTCCATGGCGAAACCTTGTGGTAGGAACGTATTGAACCCGTCGATCAATTCTGGATGGCCTTTAAAAATCGTCGAGACTCTTTCAATAACACCTGGGGTGTCGATGCTGTAAAAAGATGTTAGTATGGATGTTTTTAGAGGGAGGGTGTGTGTTGTTATTGTGATAAACAGAGAAATAATGGTGCTGAGCAGAAAAATTTCAATCGCTATTGTTCTTTTTCTGCACCGCCTTGTTTCTGCCAAACAGAGAGGTTTTGCACCGCCTTGTTTTTCACCTAACACAATCAAAGAAGAAGACGTACTTTTGAGATTTGAAGTCCTTCATGATGTCGAGGAAGTTGTTGTACACGTCACTGTGGTCTCTGAACTGGAGCTTGACTTGGTCCAAATAGCTGAGTGCGTCCTTCACGTTGAGCGGCTTGTAGCTCTGTTTTGACTGGTTTTGTGCGATCGCATGGGCCTGACTATGTGTCTGGTCATCGACTGCACTGGCACTAGCACTGGCACTAGCACTGGCACTAGCTGATACTGGTACTGGTACTGGTGCCGATGTTGTGGTGCTGGTAGGCTCGTCAACAGTCTCATCTGCTCGGGCAAGGAGATCGGAGGCAGGAGGTAAGCTAATCGGGTTTGCATTGCTAGCATTGTTAGCATTAACATTGGCATTGGTAGTTGGCTGGTCGCCCGCAATGTTACTGAACGGTGGCAACGTGTACGCTGTATCGCCGTCCTTGTCTGCCTCGTCGCCGTGGATGTGCACCGTTTGCTGAAAATGCACGGGGGTTTCGCTGGGTCTGGTGCTGGTTAGTATATTGCCCTGTTTATTTGTTCGAGAGTTTTCAAAAACATACTGGCTCTTTTCGAGGCCCACTGCACCCTCTGAAGGGTTTTGTGCCACTGGGTCGTCTGTGTGCTGCATTGGATGCCACGAACCCTGTTTTTAGTAAAAGAAAGAACAAACAAGTGTTGATACAAAAATTTCAATTATTTAATTTTCCAACTTCCACTTAATGTTTGTAACCATAATAGCTAAATGAACGCCCCAGACCGTTTTGAACTCTTCATTCTCCCAGAAGGCGTGCCCAAACTTTCTGTCACACCAGACGCTCGTGTGCCGAATTGTGTGCTCGTCAAGTTCGAAAGAGAAGACCACACTTTGGGAAATCTCCTCAGACAGGAACTTGTCTCCGACCCCCGCGTGCTCTTCGTCGCTTACAAGATCGAACACCCCCTTTTTGCCAACTTCGTCATGAGATTACAAACTGAAGACGGCTACAACCCAAGAGATGCCCTCAAAGACGCATGTAACCGTCTCATTTCAAAACTTAACTCACTTAACGAGAAGTTCCGCCGTGAATGGGAACTTAAAGCTTTGCTCGCCGGTACAGCTGCCGAAAACGACAACGATGACTTTTAGTCTCTTCTTCTTCTTGTATACTACTTATTAACGGAAAATAAATAATAATAAAAAAATACTCAGTACTAACAATTAACACAAAACAACTAAAAATCAATCAAACTTATTAATAATTAAACAGTCATCCGTTTCCTCAAAGTTTCCTTAATAAATTGGAACTTATGTGGGAAATACAGATCTTCCGTATTGGTGAAATTCCCATTCATTAAAACTTCATCCAATGGCATCGTTTCAATATCTTTATCTGGGGTAATATGTGTAATAACATGCCCATGATCTGATAGGACAATCTTATGATGATCTTTAAAATTGAATTGGTAACTCCCATTGCTCAATTCGAAAAATACAACAGTTTCACTTCTATGGTATCTCCTGAGGAAAATAACACCCTCATTATTACTATCATTGTGTGCATCATTTAAATGTTGTGTCATGTACCTTTCAAAATATTCAACAACATGCATTTCATTCATCAACTTTTCAGGTGTTTCATTGATTTTATAAGTTTCATTCGCCCATCCTAATTCAACATCTGGGTGAATATAATAAACTTTATCATCTGATTTCAAAACTGTATGTCCCTCCTTAAATAAAACCCCCCTAGCACCTGTAGAAACTTGATATGCAAGCCCATGTTTATTAGAATAATCAACCCATTTACTAATTAATTGTGGTTTCATCCCCTTTAATGCATCAAAATTCGATCTCATCCGACGACTTTGAATCTTTTCAATGTTATCCAATGTAACACTTAATGAATTATTTAAAATTCTAATAGTTTTATCATCCCTAACACGGGCATTTTGTAATTGTGATCCAACTTTATTTGTCCCATAATTTTGCATATCAACTGGTGAAACTTCCTTATATTTGTTCTTGGTATTATCTGGTGATAAGGAATGTGGTAATAATGCCCTTGGTCTTTCACTATGTAAATCAGTTTTAAGAATAGCAACTGGGTCTCTAATAGAATCATTAATACCAGCTCTTTGCTTAGCATTGGAAAAATTAATTAATGATTGCTCTCTAGTAATTGAAGAAATGTACATTGGTTCTTGTCTTAAAGTTTCCATTGTAATTTTTTCAGGGAATGGACCACATTTAAACCAATCGTAATTCAAAATATCATCTAATGATGGTCTCCTTAATGGATCTGTAGATAATAAATCTTGAATTAAAATCCTAGCCTCTTGTGAAACTTTAGAATCAACTGGGAAATTATATTCATTATTTTTAATTCTTTCATAGATAATTTGAACATCCTTTGCTTGAAATGGTGGTTTACCAAATAATAAGGCAAACATCATAATCCCAATTGCCCAAATATCAACTTCAAATCTATGTCCAACACTTTTCCCACCTAGAACTTCAGGTGCAATATAATTTGGTGTCCCACAAATTGTATACCTTCTTTGTAAATTGGATTCAATAGTAGCAGCTAATCCAAAATCCCCTAATTTTAAATCCATATTAGGATCAAAGAAGACATTCCCCAATTTTAAATCTCTATGAACAACAGATCTATTATGCAAATACTTAATAGCACCAACAATTTGAACAATGAAATACCTCGTTTCTGCTTCTGAAAGCAATTTTCTATGTTTTAATAAATCCATCAATGATTGATTTGGGCAAATTTCTAATAAGATATAAACGTTAATATCATCTTCGAAACAATCAATGAATTCAACAACGTTTGGATGATGTAAACTCTTGTGAATTTTAATTTCACTTAAAAGTTTAGTTTTAGTTTTGTCATTTTTAACACTTGCCTTAGCAACTGTCTTTGCAGCAAATGTCCTCCCCGTGTCATCCTTCATTTGGAAACACCTTGCGAACCCCCCCTCACCTAGAAAATCCCCCCTTTGATACCCTCTACCATGTCTGTTTTTAACTAAACTAGGTGGGGTTTTACAAAGACTTGAAAGCTTCTCTTTACGTTTTTTCTGTTGCTGTTGATGCTGTTGCCCATGTGGCTTAGAAATGGCTGCAGCTGATGGCCTTGATGTCTTGGATCCTAATGGATACTGAGGATTTGGTAAGTTGGATTTGGCATTGATTTGCAAGCTGTTTAAAGGCTGCAGTGGCCTGTTGTATTTATCAAAGCTCATTCAGTTATTAGTTCTATTAATGTGGTAGTATAAGAACCCCCCTGCTATAAACTCAGTTAACACTCGTGGAAGAAAGAACGAAGCTAACTGAAATGATAAATCATTTTATATGTTTTCCTTTTTTCCCATATAGGAATTTTTTTTTCGCCCTCATCTGTTGACAAATTTCCTAAAGTGGTAATCTTTGTTGACATTTTTCATGCTCAGCAGTGTCATAAAAGATTAGAAATAGCCTGAAACAGCAATGTGACACGTCAATAAACGGGGCAAAAACAGAGAGTTGTTAATCTAAACAAACAGCCGTTGCTATTTTGATTTTGATTATCAACCTACCCTTATGATAAGGGTTAGTAAAATATACATAAATGTTTTGTATTACAATTACACAATTAGAGTTTAAAATACAAAAACCCTTTCAACATTACAGCAAACATTACACATTGTCATTAATCCAAAACATGTTAATTAAAAACCAAAATACACAAAACATAGTAATGCATACACATTTATATACATTAATTTAAATAAAAACACCATCAAGTGAAACAAACCCTTATTCATGCTCATTAGCAAATCATTAGCAAATCGTTCCTTACCCCCACTTTTCCTTTTTCACTACTCAGTAACATCGGCAATACCACCATCACCCAAACAATAAGTACACTCACTCTCCTTACAATCTGGGGAATCTTGAATCTTAGCAACTCTTTCATCACCCCTACCTTTCCTAAGTAAAATTCTCGTTTGTGAAGCATGGGCTAAAATGTGTCCACCAACAGGTTTCCTACCATCAACACTAGCAAAGAGAGCAGAAGCACCAGGATCAGATTGTACTTGATTAGTTAACAAAACGGCGCAATTGAATTCCTCTGCCAATCTGGATAACCTACTCAAATGTTGATTCAATTTCTGTTGTCTCTCACCCAATTCCCCCCTACCTGAATAATCAACTCTAAACAAGGAAATAATAGAATCAACTATAATCATCTTGTAAGTCCCTTCGGATAAATACAACCCCAATTGTTCAACAACTTCATGTTGATGTTCAGAATTTAATGCTCTAACATATGAAATATTCTCCAAACATTGAATTGGGTCCATTCCAAACCTATCAGCAATAGCCTTAATCCTTTCTGGTCTGAAAGTTCCCTCTGTATCAATGTAAGCCACTTTCCCCTCACCACCACCTTGGTCTTTGGGCATTTGTGCAGTGACACAAAGCGTATGAGCCAATTGAGTTTTCCCCGTTCTGAACTCTCCAAAAACTTCAGTCATTGACATAGTAGCTAATCCACCACCTAACATTTCATCAAATGCTTTAGATCCTGTAGAAATGTGTAGAACTTTCTCTCTCAATTCACTCTGTGCTAAGGCAGAAACGAACCCTGGGTTCATCAATTTCCCCGCTGCTTCCTTAATCTTTTCTACTTTGGCCTCGCTCAACCCCTTGATTTTGGCCATGTTACGTCGAGTTGTTGATAAAACGGACTGGGTTATAGTTAGTTAGTTAGTATGATGAGTATTTTGGTAAATATCAAATATCAAATATTAAAAATATACATACGGCAACGGAATAAACCCCACCAGATTTTAACTTGGCAATATCTCCCGCATTGATCCCTAAATCTTGTAATAAATCTACCAAGAGAACTGAATCAGACATGGGAAATTAATAGGTAAGAAGAAGAAAAGTGTTGTAGAAATGAGCAGCAAGATGAAAAAACACAGTGTATTTCAAACACGACTTGTTTATAGTATGCTAGTTAACAAAAAGGATGGCAAACCGTTCAACTACATCCTCCAGTTTGGCGCTTGTTCGGTTAAATTGGGTTTTGAGGGCCAAGTTGAACCGCTTATTTGCCGAAAGCTGACCAAATACGCACAGGAAACACGCGTTTTACAAACACACAACGTTGATTGGGATAACGATTGGTCAATTGCTCAACAAGATGGTAAAACAAGGTACAGTATAGATATAGCACTTTTGAACCACATATTCCCCCCGAATTTACTTATTTTTCCCAATTACAATGAAATGAAGGGGAAATTAAAACAACATTTACATTCCATTTTAACTGATTTATTCAAATTGTGTCAAATACCCCATATGAACATCAAATTGCTCTTAGTACACAACGAGGAGACTCCAAGAGTATATTTGGACCTTATAATTGATTTGTTATTGAACCAATTTCTACTACGTTGTGTCATTGTACTCCCCCAACCATTGATGACGAGTATAGGCTCAGGTATCGGCCTAAACCCAAACCCATACATACCAGAGGGGTGTTTAGTTATAGACTTTGGGTGGAGGTTCACCCGCGTGGACGTTGTTTATGATACTAGATTACTCACCGAATATAGTAAACTTAGTACGATCAATGCTTGTAAAGTACACTATGGATTATGTGAACATTTAGCAAAATTCAATCTTTCTTTTAAGGACATTGATAAACTCTTAGCTGGGCTAGTGTCATTTGATGATGAATCCGATGTTACTATTGAATACAATGATAAGAAAATACCCGAAAAGGATATTATTAAATGTATTATAGATTCTTTGTTCCCTTCTCGGGAAGTTGAATTGGATAAGGATGAACTGACGCTGGATTTGATTGTGAAAAAGCTTCTACAAGAACTTCCTATTGATATTAGAACAAATGTGAAGACTAACGTTATCGTGACGGGAGGATTGACGAACATAACTGGGTTTAAAACCTTCATCCTTAACAAACTTTTAAAAGTTGATACCCAAATTAGATTAATAGATACACTAGGGGCATGGTCTGGTGCTAGCTTGTACTGTTGGCAAATTCTCCGGCAGGTTCAAAAAAGGGATACACAGCTAGTCCAGTTTAGGAGAACAAATTAAATTTAAATTAGCAAATCTACATACAAACAACTGCTCTATTCTATTTAAAACTCGAACTGGTAGTACTAGAACGAAGATAAACAACTTTCTTTTTTGAAAATCTGTACTCAGCTTGGCTTTTTTTATGGCTTTCAATCATAGTCTCTTTTAATTCATCGGGGATCATATCCAAGTTCAACTGATGATCAGTCTTCTGCTTACCTTTATTTTGCATTTCCAAAATATCAAAGTATAATTCAGGTTCATAAAATTGATCCCAGGGGTACCGAGAAATGTACTCCATAACATCAATATTGAAAAAAGGATCCAATAACCATTTATGTTTATTAATGAATCCCTTGAAAATTCTAAACAATTGTACTATCAAACCTTTTAATTTTTCACCACCTTCCAATTCTTTACTAATAGCCATTTTCTCTCTTTCCTTTTCCAATTCATCGATTTTTTGAAACTCATATTTGAAAATTGACATTAAAATTCCTTCATCTGATTGTTTAATTGGATCGAACTCAATAATATGCCCCAAAGGCCCCGTGGAAGAAATAGCAACAGAAGAAGATGCTAACCCAGATGGTAAGGAAAAAAGAACGTTATCTGGGGCTAAATTGAATAAATGTGGGACTAAATCAACTTGTGTAATATGTCTCATTTTCTTTCTTAAAACTTTTGGCTTTTTAGGCTGTAACAATGGTTGATTAACCAAAGTAGAGGATGTAACCTCCTCAATTGGAGGAGTATTGACATCTAAAACGTGTAATGAGGGTGGTGATTTACGCGTTGGACGTTTATTCAAGTTAACCAAATTGTTTCTATTTTCAGTGCCAACAAACCTCAAATTGGTGAAATCTTGGTTGGATTTTACGCCACGAGGATGTTTGGCCTTATTTAGGTCTCTTTCAGCCAGCACATTGGAGTTAGTAGGCATTTTTACAAGGAAGAAGATATATTGAGGGCAAAGATGCTCATGATATCCAAATTAGGGAAAATAATAATTAAAATAAATTAAAGAATAGTTGTCTAAAAAGCAAATGGAATTTAACCTTATAAAACGTTGGCTAAACAATTAGCAAGCACATTCGCCCTTGGTACAGATGCAGTCGTTGTGCTTACAAGCTTCACAATTGCATTGTCCCTTTTCGCAGGTGCATTTAGAAGTAGCACAGACACATTGAGTCTTAGGCTGGTTCATAGCGCAGGATTCGCATTTGCAATTGTCTGGTGGGCAGGCACAGGTCTTGGCACAAGAGCAAGCAGGAACAGTAGGCTTATCACAGCAGCAGTTGGACATTTTGTAATATTGGATAATGAAATAGTAGTGCTTAATTGAATCCTTTATGGCTGGGGAAATGCCCTTCTTTTATATTTTTGCGATATTTTAGCTATTGTTTTCCAAGTCATGTGATGTAATTTATGGAGTTAAGGTATTAACGGAATTAGGTTATAAGACTTCGCGAATCACATGTGAATATTACGTAATCAGGCCATTTTTTCAATTTTGCGTAGTTTTAGCTATAAATCGATTGATAGCTAAAACTACTCATTGTAGCTAAAACTACGCAAATGTAGCTAAAACTCCTCATTAATTATTAATAGCTAAAAATACGCATGACATAATCACCGTTTTGGGTTCAAACTGGAGTCCACAAAAGAAGCTGCGTATTGCTGGAAATAATCCGTTTCTGAACGCAGATCTTCACACTGGCGCTGTCTGGCACGAATGAGTTGCTTAAGCTGGGCAATATTATTCTCTGTTTGCTTTAAAATGGCCAATTTGTCCTCCTTTTCCATTGTTGTTAAAAATACAAACACGTAAAACTGTAGATTTTTTTTCAATCATCTTTAAACTCCGTTTATCTCATAAACCCTTATTTTAATTCACTCAAATGTCTTTAACTGATACTGAAAAATCAATGAAGGATGATGATAAGACCCCCATTGATACAAAAATTAAAACAAAGGCTAAATCTAACAAAACGCCCAAGGTCAAATTATCAATTGAAGAAATCGAACACAAGAGAAAAGAAAGGGAGTTGAAAAAGAAACATAGACAAGCTTTAATTGATCAGGGGATTGATCCAGATGCTCCTAATGACCCACCAAAATTTATTAAACGTCAACTTATTTCCATACCCCATGATAATGGTGAAATTGAAAACAAATTATCAATTAAAATAATGTCTTATAATTTATTAGCACAATCCCTGATTAGAAGGACTTTATTCCCTGATAATGGTGATATTCTTAAATGGAACAAAAGATCGAAAATCCTGCTTCAAGAAATAAAAGCTTATAATTGTGATATCCTTTGTCTTCAAGAAGTTGATACAATTCAACACAAATCATTTTGGAAACCTCAATTGGAAAAGGTGGGTTTCCACACAAAATTCCATAGAGGTATTGATAAAAACCATGGTGTTGCTCTCTTTTATAAAGAATCACTCTTTAAATTAGTCGATACATGCCTTATTGATTTTGATAAGGAACTCTCTGGTGAAATTAAACCAAGAACTGTCACTAAAAATTGCGGTCTCATACTTGGGTTATCATTGAAATCTGATCCAAATAAAGTAATTATTATAGGAACTGCCCATTTATTCTGGCATCCATTTGGTACATATGAAAGAACAAGGCAAACTTATATTATACTTAAAAAATCAAAGGAATTCGAAAATCGTATTAAAGTCTTAAACCCCAACGTTAACAAGGTTTGGAAATTCTTTGGTGGGGATTTTAACTCACAGCCTTTTGATTCACCTTACTTATCAATCACTTCTAAACCAATCAAATATGATGAAAGATGTCTAAAAGTAATTTCATGTTCAACTTCATACACTTATTCAAAATTAAGAGAAGGTGACACTGGAGAAGAGGAAGAAGGTGGTAACATTGAGAAATTCGGGGAAAATCAACCAAAGGACCCCGTTCCTGAATCGTATACACCAACAGAAGATCAAATGCAATTAGTGAAATCAATAGAAAGTTTACATAATGGGTTACCATTACGTGCAATTTCTCTTTATTCCATTGGTTATAAACTTATCGATCCGAAAAATTCAGGCTTGGATAATGATAGAAATGAACCTTTCTTTTCCAATTGGGCTCATACTTGGCGTGGGATGTTAGATTATATCTTTTTGATTAAAGATTGGGACTCATCTGAGGATAAGTCTGAAATTGACAATTTGAATGTTTTTGAAAGTGAAAACGATATAGCATTGGAAAAGCTTTTAATGTTACCTCATCCTGATGAAATGGATAAGGGTCAACCAAGAGAAGGTGAATACCCTAGTGATCATTTATGTATTATTGCTCAGGTCGGGTTGAAATTAGATTAATCATTTTGTATTCTTTTATAAATTAATGCATTATATATTTATATATATAAACAATAGCAAAATGACAAAGGGTTCTGAAGTGGATGGTTGTACCTTTATATACCATTAGGGACATGGTAAACAAATTAGCTACCTTGATGGTCATATGAAAATGCTCAGCAAATAAACTTACAATTTTTTTTGTTTTTCATTTATATTATTCATTCATTCATTCATTGCAAATTAATTTAATACAAAACAAACTCAGCTATTTCACCACCATATTTTTCCTCATCTATGTCAAAGACACCTTCAATGCTTAGCTTGACTTTATCTGCCATAATCTCGTGATCAAATTCAAATAAAGTATAATTTCTATTATCAATTTGAACGGGGGAATTCATATTATATGGACTATCAATTTCTACTTGGCCTTTAAAAATTTCTGAAAAAGTCCCATCAGTATTTTCAGTGGAAATTGTGAATTCCTTGGCAGGTCTAACCCCCCAAACAATAGCACCATAAGAAAATGTTTGATTTTCCCTTAAATCAACTAATAACTCTGCTATTTCATTCTTATCAAAACTTTGCCAAGTTGTTGAATTATCACCATCAGTAATAGCCAGGGCAATGTCACCATCAACAGATTTTGTAAGGGCACTAACTTGAGAAAAACATTCAGTAACAGAGTTTTCAAAATTCATTTTAGGGTGAAATAGTGGGATATCTAATAAATTAATAAACTTATGAATACCACCACTAATTTTATTTCTATGATCAACGTAAATATTCAATGGGGTGTTTGTATGTTTACTTAATTGAACATGAGTATCATTTACTAAAATGTTAATACTTTCATTCATATATTTAAACCCATTGATTTTAAAATCAGTATTAAAAAAAGGTAAATGAACTGGATCAATGTGTAACACTCTGATAAATTCTTTTTCTTCACCATTACCATCAACATCATTTAAAATAAAAGAATATCTAATACCTAATAGGCCATAATAAAATCCTTGAATAACACCTGCATGACCAGTATTAAATGGGAATGCAGGATGTGTACCACCATTTGTATCATAATCATCATTGTTTTGCTCTGACATTTGTAAAAATGGGAATCTAATAAACGGTTCAAAAGATTTTCTCAAATATGTTAAAAACCCACAACCAACATCGTTTAATTTTTGAGCAACTAATCCATAAACAGGGAAAGTCATTGCTGGACCTTTTGATGTTTGATGATATGCATAATAAATTAAATCATTTATAGCCCTTTGACGAGTATATCCAAAATTATCAACTAAAAATTGATCCTGATCATCTAAATAACTTATTAAAATGACATCTGCTTGTTTAACGATGATATCATTTGTCATATCATCATATTCAAGTGTAATTTGCTCATTTGGAGAAACCGGTAATTTCATATTTTTCATAACATCATACCATTTAGGGTTAATTGAATGATTTAAAATCTCAGCAGTTAAAATTGCCCATTTAAGTGTTTGTGCAATCCCCGTATTAGTATATGCACCATTATTTTGAAAATTCGCATACTCATCAGGATCTGTTAAATTTTTAGTAATGTATTTTCCATCATTTGAATCCCATTCAACAAAATCAACGAAAAAATCAGCAGTATCCTTCAAAATAGGCCAACCATATGTATTCAAAAATGATTCATCAATAGATCCAGAAAGATACAATTTCCAAATAGAATTAGTAATGGCGAAATTTAAATGGTATTCATAATTAACACATGGTCCAGTACCAGTACAATTTCCAAACGCACCAGAGGTCCATGGGTAGAGAGAACCATCATAGTCATACTGTGCGGCATTCAATTGTGCTTGTTCATGTAAAAATGCTCTGTATTTAAAAGCTGATATGGCCCGTTTAGGTGCTATGGGAATAAGAGCAGGAATCATCCAAAGATCCATATCCCAAAATACCAATCCTGCATAGGAATCTGAACTTAGCCCAGAAACTGACATACCTGATGTTAAATTATCATTATCATCTCTGGAATTAGTCAAAAGGTTGAATATTGAACTTTCAATTGATAATTGGGTTAATGAATCAGATTCAATTTCAATACCTATTTCACCCCATGTTTCATTCCAAATGTTTAAATGTGTATTTAATAATTTTTTGTAACCTAAATTAGTTGCTTGTTTAATAATATCCATGGAGAGATCTGAAACATTGTTATATGAATTTTGCTGCTGGTCAGTAGAAACCATATCAGAAGAAATAATTCCAATGTATTTATAAAACGTTACTGATCCATTTAACTCAAATTGAAATCGTTCAGTAATATTCAAATGACCATTAATTACTTTGGAAGTATATTCAACATCATTTGAAAATAAAAATGTACTAACAGTTGCATATTTATAATCAATGCCAGATGGCGAAACGTTAATAAATATTGAACCATTCTTTTGTCCAACTTCATTAGTCTTACATCGTTCACAGTTTTCCCCTGATAAGAATTGGTCTAAAGTAACATTTAATGTTTGGTTTAAGGGTTTCATTTCAATTTTCATAATCCCAAGAGATTCCATCTTTGCATGAGCAAAAACAGTAATCTTTAAATCCAACATTTCCATCCACTTATAACTAGTTGTAACAATCCCATTAGACATATTCAAACTCTGTTTATAATTAGTAGTAATATTATTATTTTGAAGTTCAGTTGGGGTTAAAACATGACCATTAAGAGAAAATTTCAAATCTGTCCATTGTGGAATGGATGAAATAACTGATTCATACCCACCATTATTCAAGATTTCAGGAAAATTACTCCCAATAGTTTTATTCTGAGCATTGTAAAATCCAGAAATGAATGCACCTGAATATCTCTTATTAAACAATGGCCAACCATTGGATAACTTTGAACTTGAAATATTTGAATTTTGATCGTAAGTGAACCCAAACCCCAAATTAGAAACACGAGAACCTATCAATCCATTTGAAACAAATGGTTGGTTTAAATAACTGTTGTATTCTTGAAATTTCGTCGTTGATATGAACCGCTCAGCCAGATCAATTGTAGTTTCAGATTCTAAATCTGAAAATATCAATGATAAAACTAGTAGTGGTTTTAACAATAATAAAAATGGTAAATTTAAAACATTAAACATATCTTGATAATGAACTGGCTGGAAAGAGTTATATTTTGTGTATATTTTGTGAGTTTAAATACCATTAGTAACAGAATATGGGAAACAGAATTCAAACAAACTCAAGTATCTCTTCATTGAATGATTTTTTTTCTTTTTTTTTTTTTGGGAAAAGGCATATATATGGTTAAAACACCACGTTGTGAACATGTTGAACATAACTTGATCCATTCTTTGTACTTAGTAACATCAAATATGACTTGTATCAAAAAAGCTTCCCGATTAGGAAATCATCGCGAAAAAAGGTAAACACGAATTTTTTAAACATTTCCACTTTTAATCAAAACAAACATCCTTCTTGATTTTGCAAATACGCACCTCTCAACGGTCTAATAGTCAAAAAACGCGTCAAAAGATATGAGAGAAGTTATTTCAGTTAATGGTATGTATTTTTCAAGCAATTTTTTAAGGGTGTTTAACCCTCATTTTAATTGTTTTATTCTTTATTCCAAAATTGATTCAATTACTAACATTCATTTAATACAGTCGGTCAAGCAGGTTGCCAAATTGGTAACAGTTGTTGGGAATTATATTCTATGGAACATGGTATTACCCCAGATGGGTATTTAGAAGAAGGTTTAACAAGACCAAAAGGTGGTGAAGAAGGTTTTTCAACATTCTTTTCAGAAACTGGTTCAGGTAAATACGTTCCAAGAGCTCTTTACGTTGATTTAGAACCAAATGTTATTGATGAAGTTAGAACAGGTAAATATAAGGATCTGTTTCATCCTGATCAATTAATTAATGGTAAGGAAGATGCAGCTAATAATTATGCAAGAGGTCATTATACAGTTGGTAGAGCTTTATTAGATGATGTTAATGATAGAATTAGAAAAATGGCTGATCAATGTGATGGTTTACAAGGGTTTTTATTTACTCATTCACTTGGTGGTGGTACAGGTTCTGGTTTAGGTTCATTATTATTAGAACAATTTTCAAATGATTTTGGTAAAAAGGCAAAATTAGAATTTGCCGTTTATCCAGCACCTCAAGTTAGTACATCAGTTGTTGAACCATATAATACTGTTTTAACAACTCATGCAACTTTAGAAAATGCAGATTGTACATTTATGGTTGATAATGAAGCAATTTATGATATGTGTCGTAAAAATTTAGGTATAGCAAGACCATCATTTAATAATTTAAACAGTTTAATTGCACAAGTTGTTTCATCAGTTACTGCTTCTTTAAGATTTGATGGTTCATTAAATGTTGATTTAAATGAATTTCAAACAAATTTAGTCCCATACCCAAGAATTCATTTCCCATTGGTTTCTTATGCACCAGTTATTTCAAAGGAAAGAGCTAGTCATGAATCAAATTCAGTTGCTGAAATTACCAATGCATGTTTTGAGCCAGGTAATCAATTAGTTAAATGTGATCCAAGAATGGGTAAATATATGGCATCATGTTTATTATACAGAGGTGATGTTGTTAATAGAGATGTTACTGAAGCTGTTCGTAATGCAAAATCAAAGAAGGATGTTCAATTAGTTGATTGGTGTCCAACTGGTTTTAAAATTGGGATTTGTTATGAAAAACCATCTCAACCTGAAAATTCTGAATTAGCCAATGTTGATAGAGCTTTATGTATGCTTTCCAATACAACTGCAATTGCTGAAGCTTGGAAGAAGATTGATCATAAATTCGATTTAATGTACAGTAAGAGAGCTTTTGTTCACTGGTACGTTGGTGAAGGTATGGAAGAAGGTGAATTCAGTGAAGCAAGAGAAGATCTGACTGCCCTTGAAAAGGATTATCTTGAATTAGGTGGTGAAGATTATGCTGATGAGGAAGAATACTAAGATGTAAATGTATTGTTTCTTTAATTTTTATTTTGTTAATTTAGTTTCCCTTGATATCTAACTAGTTGTTTCTTTTCTTTCTAAAGTGTCTGTTCTTTTTCTTTATAAAGCACTTGAATAAATTATATAATATAAATTTTATCTCAAATCAACGAACTGAGCAATTTCGGCGATAAGCTGTTTAGACCCGATTCTTTCAATTTTAATTTTTTTTTTTATAAAAAAAAAAGATGTTATATTAATCATTACCTTACCTCACCTTAGCTCACCCCACAATGTCGAGTGATCTTAGGGTGAAAAAGACAAGAAACAGGATTCCTACATCTTGCGAACCATGTAGGAGGAGGAAATTAAAATGTGATCGTTTAGTCCCATGTGGAAATTGTAAGAAAAGTAGCTGTCAATCACAATGTAAATATATTGCACCTAATGTTAAACCTGGTTCTAATTCAGAGAAGATTCAATTGAATAGTGAAATTATTAATTTAAAAATGAAAATTAATCAATTAGAAAACATTCTCAAGATTAATAATATTGACCCATCTGATTATAATGATATATTAACAGGTGAAATTAACAATTCATTATTTAAAATTCCTAATCCAGCTAAATTAGACCCAATCATGTCAATTAGTGATAAATTTGGTAAAATGGTTATTAAGGAGAATAAAATAATGCATTCGGGGACAACTTCATTTGTTACATTTATTAATTCTGATAAACAATTAAGTGAAATGTTAAGCCCATATCTTATAAAGGCAAGTGAATGTTATTATAAATTTAAATCATTTCAAAATATAAGGGCAATTGATGTTATTAATGACCCAAATGCTTTTCAACCTGATTGGTTGGCAATGAGATCAAGTGCATATACTGATAATTCATGTGATTTAGAATTAAATAAGGCAAGTACAAGTACAGGTACAATGTTGGTAACACCTTTATCATTAAAAGAATCCACAATTTTATTAAAAATGATTGATAATATTAATAAAATTATCCCCCCATTGTACATTGTTCATTCATTAGTTGATAAATTTTTCAAAATTGTTTATCCGATTTTCCCCTATATTAATGAAGATATATTTAGGGAAGAATTAGATTTAGTATTGATTCCTATTGAAAATGGTGGATGTAAAGTTCAATTAACACATTCACAAAATGCATCAATAATTAGTTTATTATTAATTATTTTAAGATTTTCATATTTAACAATTAATATGAATGATATTAAAAAGGGGGACTATGATGATGATGATAAAATATTAGCTATTATTATTAATAGTGGTATGAAGATTGATCATACATTTGTTCTTTATGCAAAATCATTAATTATGTCATTACCTTCAAATGATTCAATTTTTAGAAAGGTAACATTGAGAAATATTCAAGTTTTATTATATTTAAGAATTTATCAAACATATTCACCAGAATTAACTGAAGAAGGTCATGAGAATTCAATTACATTGGCATTATTAATTCAAATGTCTCATGTTATGGGAGCTAATTTAGATCCAAGTAAATTTTCTGATTTTTATACAGATGATAGAATTATAACAGTTTGGAGAAGAATTTATCATAAATTATTAGTATTAGATGTTAATAGTTCATTTGATTATGGTACACCATTAATAATTAAGGATACTGAATGGTCAACTAAATTACCAACATTAAGTGAAAATGAAATGGAAATTTTATATAATTTTAAACAAGAAAGAAAATCATCATCATCATCATCATCACCAATACCATATGAAAGGATAAAGAAATTATCAATTGAAAATTCAATTAATAATAATATTAGTTTAGAATATGATTTTTACAAATTAGCAAGGGAGGGGTTATCAGTTTTCCATAATTTTTCAGAATGTAATAAAACTAAAAAATCACAATGTATTTCAATTGTTTCAAAAATTGAAGATTTCTTAAAAGATAAAATCCCATCATTTTATGAAATAATGAATTTTGATGATGATGGGACAAATTCATTATTTAATTTCCCAAAGGTGAAACAATTAGAAGTTAGATTAATGTTAGTTAAATTTGTTCAAACATTTTATTATTTAATGTATTTAAATGAGGAAGAAGAGAATGAAATAATTTGTGATTCTGATGATAAATATGAATATGCGCTTCGAGCAACAGAACATGCGATGATTTTATTTAAAGTTGGTTATGATTATGCATTATATATGAATCAAACATCTGAAGAAGAATGTCCATTGAATAAAAGATTAAAGAAATTTTCTCATGAATTAGATTGTTATATTTTTAATTTAACACAATCGGCATTTCAAAGATCTAATTTATGGATATTTTCCATGTTTATGAGAAATTTAAAGGATAATAGTATAACAATTGAAAATATAATGAAAGATTTTACAAATGGAGTTGATAGTTCAATGGTTCTATTATGGTTTAATGCAGATATTAAACCAATATCATGGTGGTTAGATGATGAAAATGGTAAAAATTTAACAAGTGAGAATAAAGATTTAATGATTTTAATATTTAATTATACTAAAGATTTATTTTTCCTTTTAACTACTAATAAGTTTAAGGATGAATATCATATTGCATGGAGGAATTCAACAATTATACAATTATTCCTTAATAATTTTAAAAATAGTGATATACAATCATGTAAAACTTTTATGAATTGCAATATTAATCAAACGGCAGTTACAATTGGGGATAATATCGGAAATTCTAATGGAATTTCACCATTAAATATCAATTTTAAAACCCCATTGGATGAATTCCCTCCAATAGACACAGATGAGACATTTAAAGGAGGATTATTTTATGATAATGTTAATAATTTAATTGATGAAATATTCAATGAGAATCAACAAAGGTCGACATTTTTCAAGAAATTCGATCTTTTTGATCAAGATATGACAGGAGGACAAAATAATTTAGATTATTATGATAATGATACACAACAAGAACAACAACACAGGACAAGTTCAACTATTGATGGGGGTGGGAGAGTCCCAAGTTTAATATCTAAAATGTCCAATTCTAGTAGTGTATTAACACCGAATTCTAATTTTACTATGCCTACAACTGAAGCATCACCTGGTGAGGGTGATCAATTACTTAAGGATTTAGGGATTCCTCCTAGAAATGAAGTGTAAGGAATTATATATATATATATATATATATATATACAATTATTTATCCGCTGAGCATGATTCCGGAGATAACATGCACTGTAAATTAAATTAAATTTTTAAAACGCCACCATTAAGACGCTATCTATTTCATTATTTTTCATTTTTTAACGCCATAGCCATAGCCATAGCCACGAGTGAATTGAATGTTGTTAAGAAAAGCAGGAATAGAGTCCCAGTTTCATGTCAGGAATGTCGAAAGAAAAAAATGAAATGTGATAAGAAAAAACCATGTTTTACATGTATTAAGAATATTTGTCCTGAGAATTGTATTTACCTTAAAGATACCATTAAAACAACAACGTCAACAACGACAACAGGTAAACCAACAACAACTAAACCAAATTTCAAAAAGAAGACTAGACAATCCAATTTAAAAAATGAACTACTCAAGATGAAGATTAAATTAAATCAAATGGAGAAAATAATTAAAGCTAATAATATTGATATTTCATATATTGATAATGAGGAGACATTATTTGATAAATTTATTAAGAATGATAAAAGTGAGAATGTTAGTAGTTTATTAGATAAATTTGATTCGATGGTTATTAAAGAGAATACAGTTTTTAGATCAGGGTTACTTACATGTATTGCATTACTTCAAAAGGATAAATATATAAATTCTTTAGTTAAACCAATAAATGATGAAGAAATGATACATTTCATTTTTCTAAAAATATAATTTCCCAAGAGAAAAAGGCATCTGATTATCCAATAGGTACAAAATCAATTGATATGTTGAATGAAAATTTAAATCTAACAATAAAAAATGAGGATGAATAATTCAATAATGTATTTAAAATCATCGATGAAGTTAATTTAATATTACTACAAATTCATAAAATTAATTTATTAATTGAAACATTTTTCACTTATGTTTATAATTTTTTACCATTTATTAATAAGAATGTTTTCCAAAATGAAATTTCAAGAATTTTAATTATTTTACCCAATGGTAATACTAAGGTGGAGATAACTCATGTTTAAAATGTTTCAATTATAAGTTTATTTTTATTAATTTTATGATTTGCTTTTATGGCAGAGGAGCAAGAGGAGCAAGAGGAGCATGAGAATGAGAATGAGGATCTTAATAACTCACTAAAATACGTTGATTTAAGTTTAAAATTAATAGAAAGTATCCCCGGTAAAGATTCTGTTAATAAGAATCCAACAATAAGAGTTATTCAAGTTTATCTTTATTTATTTCTTTATGATATTCATTATAATAAATCAACAATGACGAATATTATGTCGAGTTTTAAACTTAATAAATTAATAACAATAGCTAGAATATCGGGTATATTTAAAGATCCTAGTTTTTTCCCCAATACATTTGATACAGATAAGAAGCAATTTAATATAATGAGGAGAATTTTATTAAAATTATTTTCAATGGACTGGCATTATTCATTAGAAGTTGGATCACATTTAATTATATTTGATAATGAACTTGATATTAAATTACCTGAATTAAATAGAGTTGAAAAAAATATAATTTTATGTAATAAAAGGGGTGAACCAACAGGGATTTCGAATAATGAAATTGAACAATTAATTTTAGAGAATAAAATTAATAATGATATGTTACTTGAATATGAAGTTTCATTATTAATTAGAAAAGTTTTTAATGTATTATAAAACATCATCAAAAATTGAATTATTTAATGCAATTAATGAAGTTGAGAAATTTGCTGAAAGTCAAATCCCACATTTTTATGATTTAATTAAATATCCAATTGGAAAGAACTATTCAAATGTTAATTTATTAGAATTAAGATCATGGGTTTTACAATTTTTAATTACATGTAATTACCTTGTTGTTATGAATGAAGAATATGATGGGCGAGAAGAAGGGGAAGAATCTGAATTTTTAAGTATGTTAATTGTTAAAACAACTGAATATAGTTTACAATTTTTTAAATTTTCATTTGATTATTCATATTATTATAAATGTAAAAGCAATAAAGTGAGTGATTCCAATTCCAATAGTCAATTATTTAAAACATTCAAGGTATTTTCTAAAAAAATGGATTTATTTATTTTATCATTTATTAATAGGGGATTTATTCATTCATTATGTTGGATTGGTAGTGTATTTTATCGATCAGTTAAATCAAAAATTTTAAATTTAGATACATTAGTTGAAAAATTTGATAATAATACAGATTCTAATAATGTTTTACAATGGTTTTTAAGATATAAAAGTTGGAACCCATTTAAATCCTTGAATGATCAATTCCCATTTATTGTTTTTACATATACGAAACAATTTTATATTACATTATCATCATTAAAAAATAATAATTCAATTTGTTATAAAAATTGGGTAATGATTAGAGTTTTTGTTCAAAGTGCTAGAATTTATGAGAATGATTATTATGAAAGATATATAAAAAGTGAATTTAAAGAGGAGGCGGAGGCACAGCCAGCTGAGGGGAGTTGGGAGTTGTTCATCATCAGGTCCACCGAACTCATCAGGAAATGACTTTTTAGGTGTTATAATGAATGAAGATGAAAAGATAATGATGGAGAATTTTGATATTGAATTATTGAATCAATCATCACCTAATGATATAACTAATTTTTTTAAGCAAGTTATACAAGGTGGTAATGGTGGTGGGAATAATGAAATTAATATGGAGGATTTTAATTTTAATGGGTTTAATTTTAATTTTGAAGATTTACCAATAAATAGCAATTCAAGTGTTGATGATGGTATGAGTTCTATTTCATTTAGTCCTAATGAATTTTTCGAAGGTAGTGCAAGTAGTACAACTGGGTTTACCCCATAATCTATACCCGATGAGGTGTTAGTCGTCCAATTCAACATTTATAAATATTGAATCTTGAGATTCAATAATGAAACCTAAATTACCCACTTGTAAATTACAAGAGGAGAATTTCCCACTTAATGAAGTTTCCCAATTTTTTACATCCCATTTTAAACCATAAGTTGAAATAATAGTTGGTTTTAAAATGGGTAAAAGGCCAACGTTTCTTAAGCTAGATGCGCTTTGATTTTCATTTCTTGGATAATTTATAAAATTTAAACCTTTTGGAATTAACAATATGAATTCATTATGATCAGCGTTGATTAAAATTGGAATTAAATGAGGTTTTTTCAATTTTAAAGAAGATATTTTAGCAATTGAATTAACAGTTTGATCTAATCTACCACCAATAGCACCTAAAATGATAATTTGAATTTTTTTTAACGACGTTTGTAAATTTGAATTTGAACTTAACTTTTCATCCTGTAGCTCTATTGAATCAATTGTATCCCAAGAAAATAATTTTGGTATAAGATGATTAAAATTAAAATAAATATTTGTTAAACTTAATGCTTTATCTAAATCAGTGTAAAATTGACTTGATTGGAGTAAAATCTTGACATTTTTATTTAAATAAAAGTTTCTGGTATTTTCATTAATTGAATCTAAATCACCAATTATAAAATCAGGTATTAAATCTTTGGAGAAATCGTATAATCTATTAGCACCACCATCAGCACAAATACGTAGTTTTGAATTTTCCCAAATTTGTTTGAATTTTAATGGAGGTAAATTAATTCGTTGATTTAAAATTAACAGGGTGGTATTAGTGTTGGTAGTAGTAGTAGTAGTAGGAGTTGAAGTAATATTCAACAATTCCAGGGGTTTGATGACGTTCAATTGACGGAGTTTGCTAGTGGTATTCACCGAATCGGATATATCAACATAGTCGTTGTTTTCAATTACAGACATTGAATTAAAAACGAAAAAAGAGAGCAAATTAAGTTGAAAAAAAATAATAATTTTTGTTTTTGCGGACGAAAATATATGTAACGCGTAGCGCGTAGCGTCAACAGCCAACGAATGCAACATGGAGCTTATATAGCTAACTAGCTAACTAGCTAGCTAGCTAGTTAGCTTACACCAGGTTAGCCGCCTGCACATTATTAATACGATAGGAATGGAATAAAATAGAAGAGAAGAGAAAAAAAGACTCTTTCTAAACCGAACCGCGTACAATTTGCATTAAAGCGATAGTTGTAGTAATGATATTACTAATATTTAATTATAATACGGGCTGCTGCTTATGTCAGTAAATGTAACGTGCGCGTATGTGTAAGCGATAGCATAAGTTTACAAGGGATACGGATACGGATACGATCCACGTAAATGTAAGTGTAAGTGTAAGTGTAAGTAAAATGTACGCTTACGCGTACACCCGTGACGGTAATAGTATTGGTATACTCTAAAGAGAAGCCAAGTGTATAATGATTCTTTTGTTTGTTGTATGTAAGTCTGCATGTTAAAATGGCACGATTTAACGATTAAAAAATAAAAAAGGGAGACTCGGTGTTTTGAAATTTGAGGATATTACAGCAGTACAACAGAGTAGAGTATAACGGCAACACAACAGAGCACTGCACTGCACTGCACTGGACGCAACGCAACGCAACGCAAAGGGAGGTGACGTGACGTGACGCGGAGACATGACGAGGTAGGTGGTGTGTTATTAGCAAAAATCATCGCATCACTTCACGGAAAATGGCTCGTTCGCTGTTTTTTTTTTCAAACCGAGCTGCATCGGGCTCTTTCTATTCGACTTACAGCAGAAAAGAAGAAGAAGAAGAAGAAGAAGAAGAAATGGGGAGGAGGGGCTTAGAAGAAGGCGGAGTGAGTGAGTGCGTACGTGACATGTACATGTACACGTACACGTACACAGCACACAGCCATGAGTACAAGTGTACATACACATACATGCTAACGCATGTATGTGTGTATATGTCGCTGTTACGTAGTAAAAACACCCGATTTTCGTTTTTTTCTTTGGTGATTTTTTTCGGTTGCCCGTTTTTTCTTTTTTTCTCGGTGTTTTCAAAACAGCGGGGTTCATATAAAAAGGCTCAACTTTCCATCTTTTAATTAACTTACAACAAGCCATTTAAGACCATAACTTATACAATGCAATTATTAAATACCCTTACTTCTCTCTTATTAGCAAGCACAGCTAATGCATTACCAATGTCTATTGGTGCTACTGCTGAGCAAGAACAACAACAAGTAGCTGGTGCCTCCTTTGAATTCATCAACTACATTGATGAAATGATCAATGCCAATGCTACTTTATCAATCCAAAACGACGATGAATTATCTTCTGCTGCCTGGTATGAATCATTATCATCTAACAATTCCATTACTATTGAATATGATCAATTAATTAACTGGAATACAAACAAGGCTTCATTAAATGCCTATGTTTCATTAGGCAACATTGATGATGTCGAATTAACATTTTTCGATTTCAATTCCAAATTTCAAATCAATTCTCATAATAACAATGCATCAACAATTAAATTCACAACAAATGAATTATCAATTATTGCAAAGCAAGATGCCTACGATGCAATTATGAAAGATGTTCAATTAAATGAAGATGGGTTTTTCAAATGTTCTGAATATTTAAATCATCAAATTCAATTTGAATTAGATAACGAAAAGACCCTTTCAATTCCATTAATTAACCTTTCTTGGAACCACTACCAATCAACTAATGATTTATGTGAACCAATGATTTCAGTTTCTGAAAATTTAGATTCTGATATTATCTTTGGTGAATACTTGATGCAAAATTTAATTCTTAACTTCCAATCAAAGAAATTAGGTTTAGCCGCTAATGCTTCTGGTGTCACTTTAATGTGATTAGTTACTTGCATAACATAGCATATCAAATACCCCCCGCATTAATTTTATAAATTTCCAGCATATCACTTTATAGATTTTAAAATATTTATTTATTTATTTTTATTCTATTACCCCCTTTAATAACTATATGTTATGGGCTTTGCTCTGTGCCCCAAACTGTCAATTCACCGAGAATTTCACTTTGCATAACAAAAACCAAAACTAACTAAGTAATTAATTAATTAATTTATAAATAAGAAAGTCTCATCTATAAATAAATACACTACAATTTCAGCAACTAACAACATCAACATAGACACAAACGCAATGTAACGTACCCCCTTTGTTTACATAATTCACCCTGTCCCGAGCTATCCCGAGCTATGCCGAAACTGAAACTGAAACCGAAACCGAAACCCGAGTGTGCACGCACGCACATGCGTGCGCTCATGCGTTTACGTTTACGTTTACGTTTGCGATTACCGTGTATTTATGTCCCACCCCTCCCCCGCCCATTCGGTCCTTTTCGTATTAACCACTTCTATTGCCAGTGGACGGGCGCATCGTATTACTGTAATAGCTCTAGCTCTAGCTCTAGCCTCAGTTCTAGGCCTACAGCCTCACTTACGATTATCCTAGTTGCGGCGCAGGCGGCGCAGGCGGCGCATGAACCATAGTGGATATATTTTTTTTTTTACCTTTCTAATCTAACTATGGGTAGTTGTTCATATTCATATTCATATTACCATCAATGTCAAATACCGGCACTGGGGGGTTCGCTGTAGATACACCTTTTACGGATCTCGATGTTGATAGAGATTTGGAGAATTTCAATAACACGGAATTCGATCAGGATAATTTCTCACTTGATTTAAACCAATTGAATTTCTCCTCTAATTACGATAATAATGAAATGGGGTTTAAAGGATTAGCAATGCGTGGTATGAGATTCTTATCTAAATTATTCGTAAAGAGAAAATGGATAGATGAGTTCAATTTAGACGATTTCGATTCTAATCAAGAATTTTCTCTAGATGATGACGAAGACGGTACTACCCTGTTTAAAAGATCTGGTAGGAGAAGATGGTCACCTAGTAATTTTGGCTTAATATTAATGACTCTGATAATTGGGTTATTTATCACAATTGTCATCCTCCTGGCTAATAAATCAACATCAACATCAACATCAACATCAACATCAACACCAAAACTAATATTTAACAATGGTACTGATAATTTTTATGATACAACATTAGTTTTATCCATTGGTGGGTTTCATCCAAATTATATTTCAATGAAAAATACTCCCTTCTTGCATGAACTTTATAAAGATGTTAAAACAACAATTTCACCATTTATGATCCCATCTAATCCATCATTGAATTTCCCAAATTATTGGACTTTATCAACGGGGCTATTACCAATTTTCCATGGGATTATAAGTAATAATTTTTTCGATCCTAAATTAAATGATTCATTTGATTCAAATTCAACGTCTTCGTTTGATAAAAAATGGTGGGCCGGTGGTGAACCAATTTGGTCAACTTTAAGAAAAAAAAGCAATGCTATTGTTGCAACACATATGTGGCCAGGTAGTGAAGTTGATTTTTCACCATTTAACCCTAATTATATCGATAAATTCAATCCTGAAGAATCTTTTAATTCAAATTTATTAAGAATTAAAGATTTATTAAATTTAAATATTGAAAAGAGACCTCAATTAATATTAGATTATTTACCACAAATTGGATTATTAAATCAACAATTAGGGATTTCAAATTCACCTGAATTTAAATCAACTTTGAAAAATTTAGATAATTTCTTTAATGATTTATTCAATTATTTAAAAAATGAAATCAATGTGGAAAAATTCATTAATATAATTATAATATCAGATCATGGAATAGCGCCAACTTCAACTTCCCCCAATAGGAAAATCAATTTAAATGATTTAGTAGATTTAAATCAAATTGATCATCTCGATTCTTGGCCATTATACGGTTTAAGACCTAAAAAATCAATTGATGTTGATAAAATGTTTAAATCAATTATGGAAAAATGGGGAAAACATCCATTAAAAGATCATTTTCAAATTAAATCCAAAGATGAAATGGAATCACAAGTATTACACTTAGATTCAGATTCAAAATCATCACCATTTCAACATCGTATTGCACCAATTTGGATTATACCTAAAATAGGTTATATGATTGTTAAAAACGACGATGAAACTTTCCCAAAAGGTGTTGCTGGATACGATGAATCAGAAACTTTAATGAGAGCTTTCTTCATGGGTAGAGGTCCATTGTTCTCAAATACCAATACCACTGATAATGATACTGCTACTAAGAAAAAGTTCATTAAACCTTTTAAAAATTACGAAATTTACAATTTGATATGTCAATCTTTTAATTTAACGGGAACAATTAATAATGGTTCTGATACTTCAATTCTCCAAAATGAACTTGATTTAGAATCTTGGTTAGATGAAAATTCCTACCCTGGGAAAGTTGATTTCCCTATTGAAACCCTCAATGCCAAACCCACATATGATGAAATTTTCAAACATACACCTGACGAAGATTCAAGTGACGAGTCGGATACAACAACAACAACCTCACAAACTGAAACTTCAGTTGAAACTTCACTTTCAATTGAAAGTCCATCATGGTGGGAAAAAGTTGAGAATAAATTCGACGACGCTGTTGACGAAGCGGGCGAGTTTTTAGAAGACACATGGGACGACGCCAAGGAGTTTGTAGAGGATAAAATGAATAACTAGTTAGTCGTTATAGTTTGCTGAGCATATGGTATTTTTGGGACTTTACTAGTCACAAAAACAATTTTTTAATTTTTAATTTTTTTTTTTATTTTTTTTTTCTTTACTTTAATTTTTTTATCTAGTGTGATACATATACCAACCAACCCCAAGAACACGCTAAGGAAACCATAACTATTTATCCTTTTCTTTTCATTTCTATTAAAAAAAAAAAATAAAAAAAAAATTTACAACATTTTAAACACCAAAAAAACTCATCATTTCACTGCCATAATTCAATTCCTTATGTCTCTAGTACATTTAAGTTCACCATCTAACTCATCTTCTTCATCAACGGGAAACACATTAGGTACTACAAAAATGATGACTACAACAACAACCACGCTTTCACCCGAAAAGTTCCGCTTTGATGATGACGAAACTATCTCACCCAACATTTCACCCGTTTTATTAGCAACTTCAGCTGGTGATAATAATACTATGATGGGTGGGAATTTAGTCCCTTCAATTTCCAATATTTCCTTACTGTCATTAAACCATCAACAGTTTAATACAACAACAACAACAACCCCAAATGGATCACAAAACCCTCCTCCTCCCCCTCCTCCACAACAACAAAATCAAAGAAATTTCAGATCAGGGCTTTTCCAAACTACTTCAAATACATCACCATCTAATTTCAATTTAAGGAAACCATCCATAAATAACTCCCCTAATTTTAGAAGGCCGTCAACTAATTTCCAAATTAATAATTCAATTAGTAGGAAAAACAGTTCAAATATGGTGGATTTTATAATGGAACCTGATTCACCATCTTTAGCACCAATTTCAATTGCTGGTTCACCATCAAATTTTATGCTTTCACAAAATTCCCCACCTGGATCACTTAAAAGTCAAATGGGTTCATACATACCAAGATATTTAAGAAATGGAAGGAGATTTTCTTCATCACAATCACAATCTCAACAACAATCTCCATTAATGTCAATGCCAATGCCAATGCCAATGCAATTCACTTCTTTAAGAAGACCTTCAATGGATCAACAAAATCAAATTTCCCCATCACCTCTTCAAATACCTATTAATGAAATCAAATCCCCTGCTTTAATACCAGTTTCAAATTCCTTTCAACAACAACCAATGACTCCATTAGATTTATCAATGCCTTCATTACCACCATTAAGTACTGTTGGTGGGCATTTACCAATGAGATCAAATTCACAAGTTGTCTTCGATGAAGAGGATGATGATGATGCTGATGATTATCCTCCTCCTACACATACAGCTTCATATGAAAACTTCCCATCAACAATTGATAACGATGATATCTTTGGAGAAAAGTTGGACGTTTGATTTAAAAATAACTATAAACATAAACAAACATACATTTCATTTTCATTTTCATTTTCATTTTATACTATATAGACTTTTCTTTTTTTTTCTTTCTTCTTCTTCTTTTTATATATACATATATAAAGTGTGTAATGTGTATTACACATTCCCTAAAAATCAATTAGTGGTTGTTACTTAGAAATTATTTACTTTAAATTTATTATATACATACTTAAGTAAACACATGATTAATTTATTTTATTCTACTTTATTTTATTTCGACTCCTGAGCCATCACATCAACATACCCTCTTCTTGGACCTCTCTTTGATTTCCTAGTAGATGGTGCTCCTCCTGTATTTGCACGGGTTAATAAATCATCAATAGAACTGGCCTTAGATAATGATGATGGTGTACTACTATTAGCAGCTGCTGACATAGATGGTGGGCCACCTAATGAACTCGAAACGGCCGCATTTGGAGTTGCCTTTGGTTGTGGTTGTGGTGGCGGTGGAGGTGGTTTAGATGCATTCAATTGATCTTCAATAGATTCTTTACCATTGATCCATCTATTTAACTTTTCATCAAAATAAAATGCACTCTTTTCACCTAATTTAGCCTTGTAAACTTTCTTTTCTTGTTTATCACCATTACCATTGGCACCTGCCTTATTACCAAACAATGTAAACCAACCCCCTCTACCAGATTCAGAATTCTTTCTCTTCTTATGTTCTTCCTCTTGCTTCTTCCTATTAAGTTCTTCCTTTTCCTTACGTTCAGCTTCTAATTTCTGTTGACGTAACTCCATATCCTTCTTAGCATCCTCATCATCTTCATCTTCTTCTTCATCAATAATATCATCGTAATATTCTTCAGTATCTTCAGCGTAAAACTTCTTATCTTCAGTCATAGTAAACATTGGTGATTTCCTAGCAGTATTATCATCAAAAACTGCAGAAACATTAGGTGCTTGGAACATATCAGTTAAATGGTTTGTATCAACCTTTCCATTGTTATTGTTATTGTTGTTGTTGAACATTTGTGGTGGTTTATGCATCATTGGAATTGGTGATGCAACTTTATCATCACGTGGAACAGGACTTGAACCTGGACCTGGACCTAGACCAGGTGTCATTGGTTCATCAACAACTTGTTCAACAATAGGTGGTCCATCAGTGACAATAGAATCCGGTGGTGGAACTGCAGATGGAACATACCCTGTAGCTTTAAACATATCAATTTCACCACTGAAAACTTCATTATTTGGTAATGGTTCAAGTGGTTCTTTTGATGCATACATCGATTTAACAGATTTAGTACTAGTTGATTGTTTCCTAATATATGGATTAGCATATGGATTAGATGATGGCTTCCTCTTTGGGACATTATTAGTTGGTGCATATCTATTAACAGGTGGACCTCTAACAACAGCTGGAATAGAATTATTATTCGTCGTTGTAGATTCAGATGTAATTGAATCAACTGGTGAGTTAATAGATTTAACTTGTTCTGGTAATACAGAATTCGACTCAACGGAAGTTTCAACATGGCTTAATTGTTCAGGGACGTTCATTCCTCCATCCTCTGATGGAACAGAGTTTGGTGAATTTAACATGTAATTGTTAGGATCAACAATTTCTTCTTCATTGGACTTGACTTTAGTATCAATTTCAAGTGAATTATTAGTTGGTAAAACAGTGGATTCAACATGTTGAATAAATGGTGGGGGTGGTGGTGCTTGTACTGGAGTAGTTTCAGTTTCAAGTTCAAGTTCAATATCAGTAACCTTGGTTGGTTCATCAACAACTGCTGATTCAATTATTTCATCAATAATTCCTTCATTTGGTTCATCAACAACATCAGGTTGGTAGCTACTATCTTCAATTGATTCATTGGAAACATCGACAATTTCTGGAACTGGTTCTTGGGCCATCATTTCTGGAATTACACCAGCTTCTTCATCATCATCATACCCTTCATCATCGTACTTTTCATCACCGTATTCCTCAACATATTCCTCAACAACTTCTTCAACAACTGGTTCTTCCTTTTCATCAGCAGCATAAGTTTGTTGTTGTTGTTGCACTGGTGGTTGATGTTGTTGTTGAACTGGTGGCTGATGTTGTTGCACCGGTGGCGGTAATTGCTTTTGTTCAACTGGTTGTTGCTGTTGTTGTTGAATTGGTGGTGGTGGTGGTGGTTGATGTTGTTGTTGCACTGGTGGTTGATGTTGTTGTTGCACTGGTGGTTGATGTTGTTGTTCAACTGGTTGTTGCTGTTGTTGTTGTTGCACTGGTGGAGCATCTGCATTAGCCTTAACAATAGGAGGCAAAACTCTTTCACTGTCATCTTCATTGTTGTTCAGAGAAAGCTGTGATCTATTCAACTGTTGACCATAACCAGTATCACCATTGCTGTATACTTGATATGGTGATTTCAATGACTTTGGTGGAACATTAGCATGAACAGGTTGTGGTGGTGGTGGCATAGTGTTGTTGACATGTGAATTAATGACAGCTGGTTGTTGTGATGGAACATGTGGTGGCTTATGAGATGGAGTTGCTTGAACCTTTGGTGGAATGGCAAGTGGATTCGAAACAACAGATGATAATGAAGCACGGTTTTGTTGTTGCTGTTGAGCTTGTGGTGAGTATTTACTAGAAGCCAAATTTCTATGGATTGGTGGTGGTGGTGAAGCAAAATGTTGTTGTTGTTGTTGAATTGATTCATCCAAGGCATTAGATCTAGCCTTATTACCAATTGAAGTAATTGATGGAGTTCTCAAATTAATTTGGTTAGATTGAGGAGATGCTATAGTTGATGGTTGGATAATTGAATTAGCATTGTTAAAATATGGATTCACATTCATATTACCCGGTGTTGAATTTGCACTTGGTTTTTGTGATGGGAGTTGTCTACCATGATTACCATGAATTGATGCACTACTACCAATTGAATTAATAGTTGATAATGCTGGTCTGCCATTGTTTTCTGTCATACCCATTTGAACTTGATTCAAATCTAGATGAGACCCAATTCTCGAAACTGAAGGTGATGTAAATTTGGAAAAATGATCATCTTGAACTTGTTTCTTTGGTTCAACAATTTCATCACCTGAAATGAATTTAGTAAATGATTTATCCAATGTATTCCAAACTTTGTCTAATTTAGGTCTACTAATACCACCTAACCAAGTTGAACCTAATTTAGATAATCTTTCAGCAATTTGATCTTGTGCAATGGCAGTTGATGGTTCAACAAATAACAATTTAGAGGCAATATCAGCTTGTGTTGCAGTAATATATTTCTTAGCTTCATTAATTAAACCAAAATCAGCTAAATAACCGGCATGTTTAATCTTAACTGGGACCATATGTGGTAAACCATTGATAAATTGACTTGGCATATTATCAGATGATAATAAAACATATTCATAAATTTCATCAATCATCATATCATCAATTGATGTTGGTAACATATCATTACATGTTGGGACCAGTGGTTCACCAGATAATAAAATAGCAACTTTACCATAAACCTTATAACCATTTTTAATTAATGATTCACCAATTTGGAAAAATGATTTAGACCAATTTGAATCATTCTTTAAAAGGAATGGAATAATACTCTTGAAATTTTCAACAATCCATGTTTCCTTACCAGTTAATGAATCCATGCCAATACCATTTGGTCCAGTAACTTGCAAGAAGAAATTCAAATCATTGATAAGATTATTATCACCATAATTGACATTCATGTACAACTTCAAAAGTTGATTGAATTCAGAACCACCAATAAGGTTTGCAATTAATAATGCCATAGTCCAATCACCTTTAATTAAAGCAAATTCTAAAGCAGTTGATTTTTCACCTTGTTCTAATAAATCATGAACTTTTGATAATGAATCCATTTCTAATTTAAACCCATTAGGAACCAATTGTGTAGTATTATTGATAATATTCATTGAAATGTTTCTAAGCGAAATGATGTCAAAGAAATCATTTTTCTCATCATCAACAATTAACTCAGGGTTAACAATGTTCAATAATAACTTTTGGAAATCCTTTGATTGGTAATCATCCTTCTTGTTAACATGTTCAACAATTAACTTAACAACATTCCATAATAACAATTGTTCTTGCAAACTTGATAAATCTGTATCATTATCAGTGTTTGAAAGTAAATTAATCTTTTCATCAATCCATTTAGAAAGATCCTTTCTCTTTGGTTTTGTTTTATTCAATGGACCAGCAAATGAACCTGATAAACTAGTATCCTTCATAATATTTTTGAAATTTTCAACATTAAATGCACAAACGGATGTACCATATGCACTAGGAACAGGAATCATAGACATGAAATTTTCAGCTGAAAAGTCAAATAATGGCCATTGTCTCTTTAATAAATTTTCAGGGTTGATAACAACAGGTGCAGGAGCAATGGTAATACTATTAGAACCAGCATGTTTAGATTTTAAAGTACCACTTGGAGGCATAACAGATTTCCTCTTGTAATTAGTGGATGTAGCATTACTTGTAACAATGTTTGAACCATAAACTTCATTAATAGATGAAACAGAAGGTCTACCAGCTCTTGTACTTCTTCTAACAGAATTAGTAGCTGAATTTTGACCTGGTGTATACTTGTTCCCGCCGCCAGTAAATGAACCAGAATTTGAATTAACAGGATCAGGAAATATGAACCCTTGTTGAGTACCTGCAGATAATGGACCATTAAATTGATTAACTGGAGAACCAACAGATTGATGATTATTCATAACTGGTGATTGGATAAATTGATCAACAGGTTGTAAATTACCAAATGTCAGTGGAGATGGAACTGGGACAATGTTTGGGTTCATATCAACTGGAGTTTGTTCTTGAATGCTTGTACGAGCATGACCACCTACTTCCGCTGGTGCATATGGGTTAGTCTTACAAACTATTTTTGGTGGTAATTGATTGATATTACCTGCCGAAATATTTGGATTAACAGATGGTAAAATATTATTGATTGAATTGTTACCACCACCGACATTAATTGAATTAAATGAAGTGTTAGGGTTACTAACAATACCCATACTATTAATAGAAGCAGACTTATCCATTGGTTGCGGTTGTTGTGGGACATATGGATTGCTTGCAGTTTGATTATTAGCAATATTTGCTTGAGGTAAAGATTGATTAACACCAAAAGCATTTGGTTGTTTCATAAAAGGAGAAGCAACTGGAGCTGGTTGTGGAGTTGCAGCTTGTGGTGGTGGAGCATATGGATTTCTCTTTGCAGGTTTAACAGGTGTAGCAGCAACTGGTGGTAAAACAGACGTTTCAGGAACAGCTGGCATCGAAGCTGGAATAACTGGTTGGTGTTGGTACTGTTCCTGATTTTGTTTCATTTGAGGTGGTTGGTGTAATTGTTGATGTGATTTCATAGGTGAATGTTGAGGCATATATAAAGATGACTTTCTAGGACCAGGTGATTTTTCAACAACTTCATAAGGATTTCTCAAATGAGCTGGCTTAGGTGGAGCCTTTGTATGAATTGGTAATTCAGCAAAAAATGATGAACCTGCTCTACTAACTGAACTTTGACGAGATGACCTACCCGAAATTGAACCATTAATTCTTGGTGGATGGGGCATACTGGATACACTACCTGGTGCATTTGGAGGTAACATAGGTTGTTGAGGGGACATCATAATTTTTTGTTGTGCCAAAGTATTTTCCATTTGAGTGTAAACATTTTTAGTAGCAGTTGGGACTCTTTTTGCATGTTTGGACAACAAATCAACAGGGAAATCATAAGCATCACTCTTTTTCTTTTCAGTCTCTAACTTTTGATGAATTTCAGCTTGAGAAATATTGAAATCTTGTTGTTGTTGGAATGAGTTCACACCTAAACGAGAATTGATCGATGTTGAAGACATTGAAGCATGTGGGTTAGCAACTGGTGTATATGGATTCATAGCAGGTACTGGTACTGGCATTGGTGCAGGTGCAGGTGCATATCTATTAACAGTTGGAGTGGAAGCATATTGGTTAACAGGAGCAGGAGCAACAGCAGGAGTATATTGGTTAACTGGGCTAGCTGGAACATACTGATTAACAACTGGAGCTTGAACAGGAGCAGGAACAGGAGCAGCAGGAACATACTGATCAACAGGAGCAACTGGCACTTGAACTGGTGTTTCAATCGACTGTTGGACTGGAACTGTAACTGCAGATGGTACATATTGGTTAACAGGAACATCTTCAACAGGAGTATATTCATCAACCTTGGGTAAGTATTGATTATTAGATTGTTGGACTTGACCTTGACCTTGAGGAGTGTAAATAACACTAACATTGCTAGCAGATTGATTAAGAAAGGCTTGTAAGTTATCATTAATTTCAGGAACTTCATCTTGAGCTTCCTCATCATCATCATCATCATCATCATCTAAGAATGCAAATTTGTCATTGACTTCTTCCTTAACAGGAGAAACCGGAGCACTAGGTTGGATTCTTGAATTAACCTCCTCAGATAATTTAGCAAAGAATGAATCATCATCAGAATCTTCTTGGTCTAATATATTATTAGTTGTGATTGTGGTTTCTGTAGCTACTGGAATTGAGTTCATTGGTACTTCCATATGAGTTTCAACAGGGGATTCCATTTCCTTCAAAATAGTAGCGGGACTAACAGCATCATGCACTGGAACATCTTGAATGTTGGTGCTTTCCCATGGCATTTCATCTTGACCCTTTGAAGTATCCCAAGGCATTGACTCTGTATTTTGAACAAATGTAGCATTGGCAACAGAAACTGCAGTTTCCACTGGTACTGGTGCAACTACAGGAACATGAGTAGCTTCTTCTTCAGTATCCCAAGGCATGGATTCAGGAACTTGTTCATTTGTGTTATTTGATTCCCAAGTCATTGCATTAGGGTTGGAATCAACCGCTTGCTGTGGAACAGCACCTTTTTGATCCCAAGGTAAAGGTTCATCGTCGTCTGGAAGTTCCCAAGGCATAACTTCACGCTGTTCATTATCAAGTTGGACCTGAGGAGTAACATTAGATACATTAACAGATCCGATTGTACCATTGATGCGAGTAGTAGATAATGGGTCCTTATCCTCTAGGAAATCAACAGAACCATCTTCATTGGATTGTGAAACCACCATATGTTCATTAATAGACCCAGCAACGGATCCTCTAGGTGTAGGACCATTGGAAACATAACCTTGTTGACTAAAAGATCCAGAAATACTTGATGGTTTGGAAGCAACTGGGGTTTGAACGTAAGCTTGTTGTCTATCTGAAACTATTTGGTTTCTAGTTTGTTCTGCAATGGAAGTTTGTGCTCCCTGTGCACGTCTAGCAGAAGCAGACTTTCTAACGTGTCTAGAAGACTTTTGGTATGTTTTTGGTGTCGTTTGAGCACTTTCAACAGCGGGAAAAGCGTTTTCAGCAGTTTGCGGTTGTGTTCCAATTGTATTCACAGACGTTTGGGGGATATTTGGTGCCCCATTTGTTTGTGTCTGCTGTTGGGCAACTAAAAGCGCGTCATTTGTAGCGGAAACTGGAGCTGGCTCGTCGCTAAAAAGCGCATTGGCCGCTTCAAACTCTTGGGCATTCAAACGCTTCTTTTGCGGACGCCGTTTGATGTTCTTACGAGCCATTGGGGGGCGTGTTGAAGAAAAGACGTTGAAAAGAGGATTCGATTGATTTTATTTTGTGGCGTATGAATTCTCGCTGATGTGGCGCATGTTGAATTTAAAAAATTTAAAATAGATTTCCAATCATTTCCAAAAGCTTTATCTCTTAATTTTTTTTTTTTCTTTTTGTGTCTTTCTTTTCATCTTTTAAGAGCTAAAACACTTTGTCTACAATGGGTAGAAACACCAACAAACTGTCCGAAAAGGACCGTTTCCAATTAGCACTTGTGGATATTTCTTCAGCACTTGTGGATTCGCTTTCCACTTCACGTCAGATCAACTTGAACGGGCTCATTATTCAGTTTTCCAAAAAGTACAAACTTCATTCACAACCACGTCTTGTGGACGTTATCAACGCTATTCCTGTACAACACAAGAAATATTTATTGCCACTTCTGAAGGCTAAACCAGTCAGAACGGCTTCTGGTGTTGCTGTCGTTGCTGTTATGTCAAAACCTCATAGATGTCCTCATATTGCTTATACTGGTAACATTTGTGTGTATTGTCCAGGTGGGCCTGATTCTGATTTTGAATACTCTACTCAATCATACACTGGTTATGAACCAACTTCCATGCGTGCTATTCGTGCAAGATATGACCCTTATGAACAAGCTAGAGGTAGAATTGAACAATTAAGACAATTAGGTCATTCAATTGATAAAGTTGAATATATCATCATGGGTGGGACTTTTATGTCTTTACCAAAAGATTATAGAGAAGAATTTATCACTCAACTTCACAATGCCTTAACTGGTTACGATGGTACAGATTTAGATGAAGCTGTGGCATTTTCTCAACAATCTCAAACGAAATGTGTTGGTATTACCATTGAAACAAGACCTGATTATTGTACTGAAACTCATTTGGATGACATGTTAAAATATGGTTGTACTAGATTAGAAATTGGTGTTCAATCTGTTTATGAAGATGTTGCAAGAGATACTAATAGAGGTCATACAGTTAAAGCAGTTTGTGATACTTTTGCATACGCTAAAGATGCTGGTTATAAAGTTGTGTCACATATGATGCCTGATTTACCTAATGTTGGTATGGAAAGAGATTTAGAACAATTCAAGGAATATTTTGATAATCCTGCTTTCCGTACTGATGGTTTAAAGATTTATCCAACTTTAGTCATTCGTGGTACTGGTCTTTATGAATTATGGAAGAATGGTCTTTACAAATCTTACAATGCTAATATGCTTATTGATTTGGTTGCACGTATAATGGCTTTAGTCCCTCCTTGGACTAGAATTTACCGTGTTCAACGTGATATCCCAATGCCATTAGTTACATCAGGTGTTGAAAATGGTAATTTAAGAGAATTGGCACTTGCTAGAATGAAAGATTTTGGTACAACTTGTAGAGATGTCCGTACTAGAGAAGTTGGTATTCAAGAAGTCCATCATAAAATTCAACCTGATCAAGTCGAACTTATTCGTAGAGATTATTATGCCAATGGTGGTTGGGAAACTTTCCTTTCTTATGAAGATCCAAAGAAGGATATCCTTATTGGGTTATTACGTCTTCGTAAAGCTTCTAAAAAATATACATACAGAAAGGAATTCAAATCACAGCCTACTTCCATTGTGCGTGAATTACATGTTTATGGTTCTGTTGTTCCATTACATTCACGTGATCCTAGAAAGTTCCAACATCAAGGTTTTGGTACTTTATTGATGGAAGAAGCTGAAAGAATTGCTAGAGAAGAACATGGTAGTGAAAAAATTAGTGTCATTTCAGGTGTTGGTGTTAGGAATTACTATAAGAGATTAGGTTATGAATTGGAAGGCCCATACATGTCAAAGAAACTTTGATTTATATATATATACACTTTCCTTAATTAACTTTTTTATATATTATCACTGCTGAGCGCATTTGATTTCCATTTTGAACGTTTTTTAAAACACATACTTATTTAATTCTTCTTTCTCATTCTAAAATGAATTCAATCATGTCCGGCTTGGACTCCAACACTATTCCATGGCGTTCGATAATTTTGGGCTTCACTGTTGCTAACTTTTGTTTTGACTCCTATGTTTCCTGGCGTCAAATTAACTTATTGAAAACCAGAGGTCATGAAGTTCCATCTGAATTAGAACCTTTCAAGGAGAAGATCGATGAAAAGAAAGTAGCTGATTCAAGAGATTATTCTGTTGAAAAGATACAGTTTTCCATCTTTTCAGGTGCATTTTCAACTTTACTTAATGGTGCCTTCATTGCATTTGATATTTTACCAAAACTTTGGTCCGCCGGTAAATGTTTATTGGCTAATGTTTCTAAATTTGCTCCTGCTTACACCTCTACTGGTATCATTGCCCAATCTTTAGCTTTTCTTAGTGTTTATTCTGTTTTTTCAACTCTCATCAGTTTACCAATCACTTGGTACAAGAATTTCGTCTTGGAAGAAAAATACGGGTTTAACAAGCTTACTTATTCATTATGGATCAGTGACACTATTAAGAGTTTTTTCCTCACTCAAGCTATTGGTGGCCCATTAATTGGTGGATTCCTTTGGATTATTGATTGGTTTGGTAAGGAAAAGTTTGTCAATTATGTCACTGCTACTTTATTCGTTGTTCAATTATTAGCAATTGTTATTTATCCAAAATTCATCCAACCATTGTTTAACAAACTTGAACCTTTACCTGATGGAGAATTGAAGGTTGCCATTGAAGCTTTAGCTAAATCAAATGGTTTCCCATTAGGTGAATTATGGGTTATTGACGGCTCAAAAAGATCTGGTCACTCTAATGCTTATTTCATGGGTTTACCATTTGGTCCAGGTATTAAACAAATTGTCCTTTATGATACACTCATTAACCATTCATCCATTGATGAAATTAAGGCTGTTTTAGGTCATGAAATTGGTCATTGGGCTATGGGACATACTGTTAAGTTAATGGCTATTTCCATGTCTCATATTTGGTTACTTCTTACAGCATTTAGAGCTTTCATTGATAACAAATCATTATATGCATCCTTTGGATTCAATACTATCCAACCAGTTACTATTGGGTTCATTCTCTTTTCTGATATTTTAACTCCATTAGAAGCTGTTGTTCAATTTGCTATGCATTACATGACTAGAAAATATGAATACGAAGCTGATAAATACGCTGTTGAACAAGGGTTTGGTAAGGAATTAGAAGGTGCATTGGTCAATTTACACACTGAAAACTTGAGTGCTTTCGTCGTTGATCCATTGTTTTCTGCTAAGGAACATTCACATCCAACATTAGTTGAGAGAATTTCACAAATTGAGGAATTAATCCAAAAGAAGAAATAAAGTTAGACAACTATTGTGTATATTCTGTATAACCTTTGAAGATACCGATTTTTTTTTTGAATTTAATTCTCTATAATTTGTATAAATAGTAGTTTATAAAAGTGTTTTTTTCTTACTTCTTAAAAGATGGTTCAATGTCCCTACATATATCCATATAATTGTCAATTCTAGATTTATCCCAAGTTTCATTTTTCCAACCAGTATAAAATACTCTCCATAATGAATTTTCAATCCCAACAGTACCAACAGATCTTTCAAAATACCATTTGTTAACAGGGTTCGTCTTCCTTGATCTCCAAACTAACTCTTCAGGGAATTGTAACAAAAGTGATTTAAAAATGATATCAGCTAAACCTGGTTCACCCTGTTGAGCTCTGACAACTGCAAATTTATCCAAATATGGAATCCAATGATCTGATGGGTCTTCCTTTAATGCAACAATTTCCTTTTTAAATTCATATGTTACTATACATCCAGCAGAATAATCATTAGTAAAGATAATAGCAGCAATTTGATCCTTTATACGATTCATATAATGGTCCCAATCGAATTTCTTTTTGAATGAATCTTCGATAAGATCTTGTAATTTAGCGCATGAAAGAATATTCATTTGATCCAATTTTTCCAAATCTACACAATATTCATTCTTAACACAAGAATTAAGACCTAATGAACGTAAAGATTTTGATGTGATGATATGAATAGGAGTCCCCCATTTGAGTATAGTTGTAGTAACTTCCTTAGTTTGCCCAAATCCAACAGGTAAGGAACTTGATTGAGTTGCACGATCTGTTAGAATACTGTAAATCAATGGATTTGGTTCACTTTCGTTTGAAACATTTGTCAGGTCATTAGATGTAGTCATAATACCGGTTGAAGTTGGTAATTTCTTTAATAGTTTTGACATTTCTTTAAATGATTTTAACTTATCAATTTTAATATCATCTGATATCCAATTGATCTTACCCTTGTTAGATTGATTTGAGGAAATTGGAGATAACTCATCAATGATAGAATCAAATTCTTGCTGTAGATTAATTAAAACATGGCACGAGTTTTCACCTCTTTCAATACTTGGGATCCCACCAATGAGATCATCAACAAAGACAACTTTTTCAATAGTGATGGAATCTTCACCTGATGTTATTTTATTAGAATCGTTCAAACTTGTAATAGTCTTAACTAGACATTTGGTTATCTTATTAGTATTAATAATTTTAGTTTTTAAATCACTGACATCAACTGCTGTTGGGATAATAATAGGCACATTACCAGAAAATAATGGAACACCTATCATACTGGGTAAAGGGCAGGCCGTTTTCCCCTTTTCATTTATCTCAAATGTAGCCTCTAATAATCTTAAATTAAAGAATTTGTCAAACTTATCATTTAATTGAAATTTAAGTTGATTAATTTCACGTTTAAGATCTTCATTGATCAATTTAGCTTCTAATGAATTGTTCATCCCAATGACTAATAATGGAGAAGCACCTAAATTCAAACATGTCGTTAAAACTTGACCGAATTTTAGAAACTTTTCATCATCCCATTTCTTTAAATCAACCAATTCAATTTTAATAATACAAGTTCGAATACATTCAGTTAATTTAATTTCATTGAACCCATTAGTTTGAAAATTCAAAACTGGGTGACCACCATTGGCTCTAAGAATCAAATTAGATTCATCTATGATCCCACTGGGGAGAACTTTAGAAATGTATTTATTATAATTCTTAGTGTTTGTTGTATCATCTATCACTTCATTATTTCCATGTTGAATAATTTCATCATGATCATCAGGTTGTAAATATGCCTCATTGTAAATGTTATTACTTTCCAATAATGAATATTTCGATAAATAAGAACGTGCTTCTCTTTTACTAGCAGTACAATTGAGGATAGTTTGAACAAGTTGTTGTTTATCCGAGCTTGAATTATATCTTACTACAGCTTGAGAAAACAGTCTCTTTCCTACTACCCTTGTTATTATCATCTAGTTATTATTAATGCTTGTTTGTATTTCAGCGGGGTAATTGAAAAAAGGGAAGACTAAGGTGAATCATTTTTCAAATTTAAAAATTTAAGCGCGCAAACAGAAAATTACCTAATTAGGAAACATCATTTACAAAAATTAGCCAACCAACCATTAACTAAAGTAATTGAATGGCAGCTTTGAAATGATTTTCTTTCTTTTTCATCTAAAACCCTAAGTGTTAACTTAGAATCTTTTATTGACACTTATATGGAATAAATAAAATCATAAATAAATATAAATCATAGAGTCTCTATCAAACACTCACGTTTAGTTGGCTTCAGCAGCTAACTTTTCAGCCTTGGCAATGACATCTTCGATACCACCAACCATGTAGAAAGCGTTTTCTGGTAAGTGATCGTACTTACCGGCTAAGACATCCTTGAAAGATTGAATGGTTTCTTCCAATCTAACAAGCTTACCTGGGATACCAGTGAAAACTTCAGCAACGGAGAAAGGTTGGGAAAGGAATCTTTGGATCTTTCTGGCTCTTTCGACGGTAAGCTTATCTTGTTCAGATAATTCATCCATACCTAAAATAGCAATAATATCTTGTAAAGACTTGTAAGCTTGTAAAGTTTCTTGAACTTGGGTAGCAACATCATAATGTTCTTGACCAACAACAGAAGCATCTAATAATCTGGACTTAGAATCTAATGGATCGACAGCTGGGTAAATACCTAATTCAGAAATACCTCTGGACAAGACAGTGGTAGCATCCAAATGGGCGAAAGTGGTAGCTGGGGCAGGATCAGTTAAATCATCAGCTGGGACATAAACAGCTTGGACAGAGGTAACGGAACCCTTCTTGGTGGTGGTAATTCTTTCTTGTAAAAGACCCATATCGGTAGCCAAGGTTGGTTGGTAACCGACGGCAGATGGAATTCTACCTAAAAGGGCAGAAACTTCAGAACCAGCTTGGGTGAATCTGAAAATGTTATCAATGAACAACAAGACATCTTGACCTTCTTCATCTCTGAAGTATTCAGCAATAGTTAAACCGGTAAGGGCAACTCTAGCTCTAGCTCCAGGTGGTTCGTTCATTTGACCGAAAACAAGGGCGACCTTGGATTCACCTTCTAAGTTGATGACACCGGTTTCCTTCATTTCTCTGTATAAATCGTTACCTTCTCTGGTTCTTTCACCGACACCAGTGAAAACGGAGAAACCACCATGGGCCTTAGCAACGTTGTTAATTAATTCTTGGATGAAAACGGTCTTACCGACACCGGCACCACCGAAAAGACCAATCTTACCACCTCTAGCGTATGGGGCTAATAAATCGACAACCTTAATACCGGTTTCTAAAACTTCGGCAGCAGTGGATTGATCAACGAAAGCAGGTGGGTCTTGGTGAATTGGCTTTCTTTCCTTACAGTCAACTGGACCTCTTTCATCGACTGGATCACCGACAACGTTTAAGATTCTACCAAGAGTACCTCTACCGACTGGGACGGAAATTGGGGAGCCGGTATCTTGAACATCTTGACCTCTGACTAAACCTTCAGTACCATCCATAGCAATGGTTCTGACAGTGTTTTCACCCAAATGTTGGGCAACTTCTAAGACAAGCTTAGAACCACCGTTATCCATAACAAGGGCGTTTAAAATAGGTGGTAATTGACCTTGTTCGAATTGGACATCGACAACGGCACCAATAACGGACCTGTTTGAATGTGTGTTAGTAAAAGAGTTCAATAATTTTTTCGGAAATTTTTCACAAGGATGGACGACAACTCGTGTTCTGATTGGCCCATCTTGATATGCTTTAAAAGCATAATAACAAGATGGAACAAACGCATAAAAGATGATATGCGTTCGTCACACGTGTTTCGTCAATCATGTGAAATTCCTAGCGCCCATTGAAGGAGTTAAACGCGTTAAAAACGCCCTTTTGCGCTTTTTAGTGGAAAACATACTTGACCTTACCGATGGCTGGGGCAGCGGTGGCCATGCCTCTGGAAAGAGCCATGTTAGCCTTGGCAGCCTTAACAGCGGACTTAGAAGTAGTAGCGAATAATCTTGCAACCATGCTGTGTTAACTGATGAAGAGGAAGAGATGTTAATTGGAAGAAGAGGAAAAAAATTTCCAGATGGATCGTCGACAATTTCGCTGCTGTCATTTTTCGTGCCGGGCCGCTAAGAAATCGGGTTCTCATTGGCTGTTAATTATGCTCAGCACGACATCAAAAAAAAATACGCGTCCTGTGTGAATTGCTCAGCAGCAAAAAGTAAAAATTGAAAAAATATACAATACATATATACAATTTAATGAATATGTTTACAAACAGGCAAAATTTGTTTCTGGTATTCAGGTAAAAGATGATCCCATTGACGGCGGAAACAGGTTAGACAAAGAACAACACGGCCTTTCCCACAGTCTAAAAGTCGACTCCTGCTGAGAATGTCTCCTAAAATATGGATTTGTTCATTAGAATTCGTGTTCACAGGGGTCATTCTTCTTTGCCGCTTTCTAGGCGATGATCGGATATTTACACTGTGAGTTGGTATCTTGTTTTCCTCTTCTTCATTGTCAGTATGTGTGAAAGTTTCTTGCTTATTTTTAGCCAGTTCTTTATTGAGATAGACCATCCAATGAACCCAAAAATCAATTTCAATCCATTCCAAATGGACCTTTGTTTTACATCCTTGGCAAATCCCTAAATCGACAGAATTGTCAATTTGCTCCAAATTTTCATCAATATCATTATCATCATTTATTTTATTCATCTCCCTGTTAATATGTTGATCTTTACCAAGTTCCAATAAATAGTCTTCAATAGTAATACTAGTCATGCTCTTCAACAATTGGATTAATCTTTCGTCCTTAATGTTTTTTATATATTCTCTTTCTTTTTTCTCAATAACATCACTAATCATAATCACTTCCCTCATTTTCAATTCATTAATGTCATTATCTTGGCAAAATTTGGCCTTATCTTTTTCACAATCTTCCCTGATAGAATCAATTAAATCTAAAATATCAAAAACTGGTTCCTTTTTAACTTTTTTATATTCTCTAATGGCAATGGGACAAAACTTCATCCAATCGACATTAGTAAAATTAACAGCTTCATGGACGTTAAACCCATAATTAAACCCACTATGGTAAACTCTTGGGAAAGTCACAATGAATTCCCCCTGCGTTTGTTTAACTTTGTACATTCTCAATTGATGATCTCCTGGAACATAAATGTCCTCCAATGGGATTTGTGAAACAAGTTGGTGCATAATGTCACTCTGTTTACGACTAATATCAGGCGCAATACGTTCCTTAACGCGTCTTTCGAATTCCTCACAACATTCACTTGGGACACAGTACCATTGCTTAGGTTCTCCTAAATGTGAATAATTGGCAGACATGGTATAATTGTCCTCCTTGTGCCAACAAAACGTAGAAAATGGCCCTCCGATGTACATCCAAGGAACAGACATGCCTGAAATGTTGGCTGTAGTTGTCAGTTTAGCAGATGCTGAGCACTCTGTGGTTATTTGCTCATCCGATGTCTCCGATTCATCATTGTCTTTTAATTCGTCACTATTATGATGCTCCAACTTCTCCTTTCCATTGGCCCCCACTATGTACTTGAAAAATGACCCCTTTGCAAATGGTATATTGATTAAATTCCATTCACTTTCAGCATAAACTTTTTGATCTTCTCCTAGGGTAGCTTTAACATGCTCCATTATATCATCTGTTTCACCTATGTTAAACCCATCAATGGTAGCCTTAGTTGGGAATCCAGTGATTTCATCCGGCCTGGTATTATTGATATCAGCCCCATATCTAATTTTCACTCCCTTGGGCATGGTAATTTTACCTGTCACCATAGCCCAAAATAAACCTTCAATTTCATCCTCAGTTAATCCTAATGGGTTATCAACCTGTTGTATATCTAGAGCTCTCTTAATTTCTCTAACCCATGAATAAAATTTCGAACCTTGCATCCATTCCGTTTTAATCCAAGATTTAAATTCAGAAAGTGTAAATTGAACACCATCATGTTCAAACCCGTAATCACCTGTTCCACCAACTAGACAAAGTGGACAGTACCAATTACCATGAAAGTTCTTTCTATTGTTGGAATTCAACATGTTATGTGATTTCTTAATACACTCCTTATGGTAAATATCACCACATGATTCACAAGTAAGTGAATATTCTGATGCATCCATTCGGCAGACTTCACAACTTTCTTCCCAATCCAATAACTGTTTCAGTCTTGTTTCACCTATTTGTGGGATGTAAACATCTCCATTGGGAAGGTTTTGAATTAGTGATATCAATTCTATACTAAGCGTTGGTTGATTAATAGTTATTTGTACAAGTGTTGGTAATCTCCCTTTACGTTTTTTCTTGTGGTTTTCATCATCTTCATCTTCGAGTTTAGTTAAATTGTAAAGAAATGAATGGATGTTGTTGATATTAGACTCCAAAATATTAGGTGATTTGAGATTAGGGTCACTAGGTTCCTTATAATATTTCATCAAATGAAAGTCTGTTTCGGGTTCAAGAGATGTAAATTGGTCAATCAATGACCCCTGTTTAATCTTAATTTGATTTGGTATCTCTAAAGTGTCATTAAGGTTAAGGGCAATTGTGATATAATCACAATATTCAATAACTTGACTAACTAATATTTTATCCATTGCTAAATCTAACCATTTCCCCCAAGTCCTTGAAATAAATATATCGTGGATGTGTATACGAGACTGATTCACAAGGTGTACCCACCCGTATTTGTTTTTCATTTGGTAATCCAATAACGGTTTGCTAACCCCAACAAATATATCAGACTCTGATTCACCTTGATAAAGTTCTCCCTTATTGTGAAATTTTTGATAGTTATTAAACCCTTTGAGAAAATCAGCTCTTGCTCTATTCCTCAAGGACAACTCGGGTAAACTTTGTAACCTTGTTTCAAATTTGAAATTATCAAAATTGATTGCAAAAGATGGCTTCCATTCTTTTGGTGGTTTAATCTTAACGATACCATAATATGTCCCTAATGAAAGCACTTTTTCTGAGGATAAATAGTGGATGGGGTGTTCAAACTCTTCTGTTGTCGGGTAGAGCGTGGGACACTCGGGTATATTCAAAGGCTGCAACAGATTCATCTTTATGATAAGAAAAGGGAACATAGCAAGAAAAAAAATCCTTCATGAGCCGATGATAAGTTATGGATAATTATTGCAAATATCGACAATCACTTGAAAACAGCGGATTTACATTGTATAATCTAGTGTGCTAGTTATATATATAGGTGAATAAGCTTATTATTAATTTGTACCTTAATGACGCTTTTCATGGGCTTTTTACCTTGTAAAATAACTCCATCTTTCATCCACATTTGAATTTTTCCAGATTCATCTAAAACACTTTATTATTCAGCAAACGCCAAACAATTTTGCGTTCAAATGGCTCTCTTTTCTTCACAGTTTCTTCTCACAACAAGGTGTGTGTTATACACATGGGCTGCTTATTTATTGGTGGTTGCGCCAAAGACTGTGATTGAATATTCAGGGTTAGTGCTTCTTTCCACTTCAATGAACTTACCTCTTTTACTAGTCAATGAAAAGTCACCTATTTATGGTGCCATTGGTGTTGTTCTCATCTTTTTAGTTGCCAATGATTTGGGTCCTCTCTTGGACAAAAACTACACCTATTTTGAAATCTCAGTTTTTTCAAGATTGGTGCTTTCTCTAGGTCTCTGTGTTTTCTGTTACATGGCAGATTCAGCTAGTCACATTTCTATTTGTAACAGTGTTGTTTTTTCTTTTGCCTTTGTTGAAGTTTGGTTTGGGATCTTGACATACACTGTCTTAAAGGAGGAAAAGCTTAACAGACAAAGAGAAGTTGTTAAATCAAGTGAAGATACAAAGCAACGTTACGAAAGAGATGAACTTTCCCAAGAAGAACGTAAAGAATTTGAAAAGAGATTAGAACAGGACGAATACACTAGATTAATGTCCGAATTTAAATAAATAAAATGGCATTCTTTATTAAATAGCATTTATTGAATATAAAATAGGTTTCATATGTACATCCAAGGTACATAAATGTGTAAATGTATTTATATGTACTCTTATTTATTTCTTACCTAATTGAGATGCAATGGTGGCAGCTTCTTCAACAGCTCTAGCAATGGTCCCCTTAACACCCTTGTCCTCCATAACCAATAAACCACCAATAGTTGTCCCACCAGGAGTGCAGACTTGGGACTTGAGGACGTCTGGATGTTCACCAGAGACTAAGACCATCTTTGCAGTACCTTCCATAACCTTGGCAGCACATTGTCTAGCAACTGCATATGGAATACCCATTCTAACACCACCTTCAGCCAAAGCTTGCATCATAAGTAAAACAAATGCTGGGCCAGAGCCAACTAGAGAGGTAGCAGCGTCCATGTTCTTTTCAGGCAATTTCATAGCTAACCCAATTGGTTCAATGAGCCCCATCACAACGTTTTCCAAAGGGTCAGCTTCGCTAGATAAAGAAACAACAGCAGTACCACAACCGTATTTAGCAGGTGTGTTAGTCATCACACGCGCAACATAAGCACTCTTAGTAGCGTCTTGCAATTGCTTAATGGTCCAACCCGCTAACAAAGAGATTATCAATTGGTTCCCATTGAGTCCAGAATTGACATCTTTCATAATCGATTCACACATAAACGGCTTACATCCAAGAATGATAACATTGGCCTGCTTAACAGATTCGACGTTGTGTGCACCAAATGACACTTCAATCTCTTCACCGTATGTTTCAGCTAACTTTGTAGCTGATGATTCAGAACCTGTACAGCAAATAATTCTCCCAGGTTTTGGGGATGGCTCTGATTTCAAAACAGCCGATAAAACAGCCTGGCCCATAACACCAGCACCTAAAATGACAAGCGTATAATTTTCCTCAAGTGAAAGACTCATTCGTATAATGGACAAATTGATGATGGTGATTCATAGGTATAGATAAAAGTTGAAAATTTCAAAAAATGCTCAGCGCTCAACGACGTTTGTACAGTTGTTAATTTGGAATAATTAAATTAAATCGATCATTTTTCAATATTTTTCTTTGTAATTTGGGTGACTGTTATATTTATATTTTTTAAAAGGCTTGAAAGGTGTTAATGGAAAGGAGATTATTATTTTATTGATTATTTATATATTCAGCAAGAAGTGTTTTCTAAAATTGTCTTTTTATTCATTTTTCAAGTTTATATAAATTCCCATTTTACACCCCAGTGCCCTTCTACTTTATTTAATGTAAAAAGTTAACACAATGAAGAAAATTTATTGATATTTTCCCTATGTAGTTAGTGCTAGCTCAATTTTATAATCATAATTCATTACTATCTTTAAAAAAATACTCTTTTAAAGTAAAATTAGTTATTAATTAATATATTAAAAAACAAATATTAACAAATTACGTAGGTTTATAACACACAGAAGAAAAGAAATTCATTATTTTCTAATAACTATTTATAGTTAATTAGAATTCTTTAATATTGTCCTAATATTTCAATAAATATAAAGAATTTACTGCCAGGCATTAAACTTAAACTTCCCAACCTTCTTAATCATCTCTCTTAACAGTCTGGCCTTTCTTATTCTTAAGCAATAATACATAGCAACCATTGCTGCAACATTAAACGCAATGTAAACACAAAATAAACCAACATTTCTCCAACAATAACTATATGACATACCAACACTCTTTAAAAATTCATCACCAACTCTATATTGACAAACAGCACATGCAGAATTATCAGCAGGATTAGCAACGTAACCTGTATTGGTTTCAAAATATTTAGATAAATATTCCCCACATGTTAAGTTATCAGGTGGGTTAACATAATTGTATTCATACGGAGAACATTCAACTGTTCTATTATGTAAAACCAAGGATAAAATATTTGAAAGAAAGTATGTTAATGGTGAAACTCTCCACATAAACTTCCAAAACTTTGGCATTAAATTAGGTGATTGACAAACACCTGTAAATGCAATGGTAAAATTAAATAACAAACTCATGATAACATTAGCAGAAGGTAAATCTGGTGCGGCATAAACTATACCCAATGAAAGTGATGTATAATAAAATTGATAAAAGAAACAGTAAGAAAACCACCAAAGACCAGCAATATTCGGAGAGTTGTTTAACTGAATAGGGAAATACCAACAAATAAAATAAATAGTGGAGAAAACAATTGAATATGGTAATTCATTCAAATATTGAGCAATCATTAAACAGGACCAATGGAATGTATTTGATTTAGATTCTCTAACCTCAAATAATTCACGTGAAGCAATTGCCCTACCTTGAATTTGTAATGTAAGAGGATTTGAAACTAAAATGGCTTGGAAACAAGCAAACATGACATTTTGCATACCAACAATAGAATTATCAGAATCCCAAAAAGTGAACCCTGTAATTAACCCACCAATACAAAACAACCCAATCTTACTTAAAATGTATGGCAAACTACGGTAAAATTGGAAAAAGGTTCTGTGACAAACTAATTTCAATTGATAATAATATGGTGTAGCATATTTATTTGACAATGTAGAATTTTCAGTAACTGTTAATTCACTAGTTGATTGAATCAATTGATCAAGTTCAACCTTCGCATCTGCGCACATTTTAGAATGGTTCCAAACATCACCCCAATTTTCCATACCATTGCCTGGCTTAACTGTTAAAACATCTAAAATATACTCAGCAGGATTGTCCTTTGGTAAACACTTTCTTGCACCTTCACCTTCAAAATAATTAATGATAGTATTAGAGTTGGGACCAACGTCACCAAAATAAACAGTTTCACCTCCCTTTTTTAATAATAATAATCTATCAAATTGTTCAAATAAAATTGCTGATGGTTGATGAATGGTACATAAAATAGCTTGACCAGCCTCTGCTAACTTTTTCATAACTTGGACAATAGACCAAGATGATTGAGAATCTAAACCAGATGTAGGTTCATCCAAGAATAACAATAAAGAAGGTTTAGCAACCAATTCAGTTGCAATGGACAATTTCTTTCTTTGTTCAACATTTAATCCAAACCCCGCATCACCGGCAATACAATCAGCATATTCTTCCATTTTCAAAATCTCAATAATCTTATCCACGTATGAAATCTTTTCTTCATCGGGAACATCATATGGTCTTCTCAATCTAGCTGAAAAAATCAATGATTCTCTAACTGTCAACTCACTAATGTGTAAATCTTGTTGTTGAACATAACCAGTTCTTCTTTCAAAAGTTTCATCAATTGGTCTACCATTAACTAGTAAATCACCTGTTATAATACCAAAATCTGACCTACGGGAAAGAGCATTTAATAATGTCGTCTTACCTGCACCAGATTCACCCATCAAAGCTGTTATGGTACCTGGTTTAACATACCCAGAAACATTGTTCAATAACTTTCTTTCTGCTCCATTGTAAATAACTGTATGTGTTAAATCTTTCCAAATGAAAATATCAGGGGAGCCTAATTTTTCATCAGTTTCAACTTTAGTTCTCTTTGATTCATCAATGGAATCATTGATTTGTTCAGGTGTTTGTTTCTCATCATTGGAGGAAGATAATCCTGAATATTTTTCCAAATCATCCTTTTTATCAACAACAGCATCAACTAAACTTTGAGGTATTTGTGCACCTTTTGTAAAAATCAACTTATCACTTGAACTAGAAATAGGGTTATAAATTTCAACAACAATACAATTGATAACAATGTATCCAACAATAAAACCAAATAAAATCCCAACATTTCTCCAACATTGACTATATGTATATTGGAAAGCTAATTGAACATATATGTCACCGCTGACAGAATTAGTACCAGTTAATTCCTTAGTTTGTGCGGCACCAACAAAGGCACACACTTGATTTTCAACAGTTGCATTTACATATGATGGCCCATTAGGAATGAGCATATTAGGAGAACATTCCATAGAAGTCCCATGGAATTCAGTTGTAATCATAGAACCAAAAGCATATAAAACAGGATTAACATAAGAATACCATTTGAACCATGGGTGCATACTTGGTCTTTGAATCATATATGATGAATACATAACACATGAAAGCATGGCAATCCCATTAATGGCATTTGCCAAAGCTAAAGTAGGCATAAATGAGGCCAATAATGTAAAAAGTGCATTAACTGCAATCACAACTAAATTAACAAAGAAGAAATATGTGAAAAAAGCCCCTGCTTCTTGTTTCATATTGGATAAAAAGTAAATGATAAGAGAAAAACAAATAATACCTAAAAACCTAACAGGAAGTGAAACAATTTGCTTTGATAATAACTCAGCTGATGGTCGATACATATTATATCCATATTGTTTATTTAATATTGGTTTATCAGCGAATAAGTTACTGGTTTCAGCCAAACACATGATACAGAAATACATTGTGGAAAAAAAGATAACACCACCTCTTGAAAATGCCCCTATGGTAGAGCTCGATGTGTTGTAAAACATAGAACCTATAATTAATGATTGAATAACAGCAGATGCAACAAGAATGACAGTGTATGATTTATCATTGATAATATTTCGAACTCTTCTAGTGCAACATTGTTTTAATTGCTCATGATAATTAATAGTGTATGGAGATTTGGACCATGAAAATTTTTGCTTTTCCATCTTGCTGACATTCTTAAACACGGCAGATGTTTCATCACCAATTACACCAGAACCCTTATCAGCAAGTCGATCTAATAAATCAGAATACTCTGGTGATTCTTGCCATGCTTGCTCAAATTCATCAGGGGTTTGTGGTACTTTAACACCTTTCTTAGAGACTCTAGCAAGTGGATCTGTAACACCAGTAAGAAATTCAGCAGTTGTAGCCCTTGGGGTTTTAACGAACCCCATATTTTCAAAATATTCACTAGCTTTTTCAACAGGACCAAAATAAATTTGTCTACCAAGATATAACACCGTAACATAATCGAAAAGTTCATAAATACTTTCAGACGCTTGATAAATAGTTACCAATGTTGTAGTTTCTGTAACATTTGTAGAAGTTCTTAAAGCTTCAATGAATTCTAAAGCAGTTGAAGAATCTAAACCTCTTGTTGCATTATCAAAACAATAAACTGTACCATTAGTAACCATTGCTTCCGCAATAGAAACTCTTTTCCTTTGACCACCAGAAATACCTCTAACAAAGTCATTACCAACTAATGATTTTTCAACACTTTTTAATCCAAATAAAGTCAAGTATAAATCTTTAACAGTTTTTTGATATTCCTTTCTTGTAACCCCATTAATTCTAATAGATGGAGTTTTACATCCAATGGCAAAATTCATAGTTTCTTCAACTGTCAAATATGGGAAATGAACATCCAATTCTGGATTGTAAATCAATTCTTGACTATGGTTTCTAAACATCTTTTCCTTTGGAATACCACCATAGGTGACATCACCATCAACGTCTATGAAAGTCCTAGTTTGACCAGATAATGCCTTTAACATTGAAGAACAACCAGCCCCAGGTCTACCTAAAACCAAAGTCATAGTACCTGGGGATGCAAAACCACTAACATTTTTAACAATCTTTCTAGTTTTTGGTAATGCACTGAGATCAATATTGGACTGTTTAACCTTGTTCTTATTAGTAAAATATGTTATAGGAAATAAGAAGACATCTCCAACGTCTTTTAAAAATGAAGCAGATGTATTTTTACCAACAATTGTTAGATCTTTAAAAATTAGCTCTGCTTTCTTAGTTTGGATACCTGCTTCATTATTTCTATTTTGCATGAATCTCAAGATCTTATTTAAATCGAAGTCTTCTGGATCAAACTCATATGTTTCCATCTGTTTGTGATTCATTTTGGAGAATTTCTTTACGACATTTGCAAATCTCTTTCTTAACAGCTGATCATCAGTCTTTATCAAATTATACGCGGTTTCAAAATCCTGCAAATAAGGCGTCGACTTCACTGAACCAGAATCATCTGAGCTTGTGGAGTCCATGGGATCCGTCATTGCACACACAATATTAAGAAGAAAAAGATGTTTGAAGTCGAGTGCATGTAAGGTACAATTAAAAATCAAGCCCACAACATCTAATTTAAAAAAATATTACTTTTGTTTATTTATGAGCCAGTATTCAAGCGGATAGATCGGTAAAATGACAAAGCTATACCGAGAACCCCCGAGATCTTACTGAGTTGATAATATTACTAAAAACTCCTTTTTTTACTTTCAAAAAACACATAAATGAAGACTTATCGTTTGTTTACATCTGAAATGGCTCAGCACAGACAAAATCCTATTATTCGTGATAAAATTGGGTGATATCGGAGTAACACAAATCCTTTACTTTTATAAAAATTGATGAGCTTATCATCATTTTAGAAAACATAGATGGTCAACTTATTGCTTAACTGAATTTTTTTTCTTAATGTACTTCTTCACTTTAAGAAACGGATTTTTTCTTGTAAATCGAAATTAAGTATAAAGCTTATCCTCTTTTGGAAATGTTTATTGAAAAAAAGGAATAGTCAGTGAGTTATATACTGCGATTAATTATATGTTAAAATTCACTAAAATATATACAATCTTGTTGATACTATTTTTTTTTCACACATTCCCAAAGATCATCACTCCTTCTTAGAATTTAACACACAATGTCGCAGAAAGTTAGCTTACCAAGATCAAACAAACTTGACAGACTCATAAATACCAAAGTGCGCATTCTCACCAAAAATAAGAGTAGTTTCATTGGCACATTGCTCTCATTTGATTCACATATGAACTTAGTACTTGGTGATTGTGAAGAGTTCAAAACTAATAAATCACGAAAGGAAATCAAGAGATTCATTGGACTCATTGTTATTAGAGGTGAGAATGTTATAAGTGCAGTCTTGGAATCCACTCTTAATGCCTCAAGTTTGAAACCACAATTAAGATTAAATAAAACTAAAGGTTCTGCTAAACCTATAATAAAAAAAATTACAAGATCAACTGAAGATAAAAAGACTACAATGTCCAATGCTGGTGTTACAAAACCAAAACGTTGATATAGTTTCTAAATATATTTATGTAATATATAAAAAAAAATGTTTTAAAGTAATTTTTTATTAAATTCTTCTATCAAAGGTATAATGAAGCACAGAAAACAATGTCTCTCTTAATTCTTTCTTGACCATCTGTCATCTTAGAGTGTAAATCAGAATCACCAATAATCAATGCGGCATTCTTAACTTGCCTACAAATTTCATCAAGGAATGTAATAACTCTAACGATAGTACCTTCACTTTCATCTGCATCATTTGCATGTTCCATAATATGCTTAAATGTTTGACCTCTAGCCCATTCATAAACTGTATTAACAAGTGCAAATCTGTCAATCTCTAAGAAACTAGATTCTTCAGATGTCATTTCAATTTCATTTTTCGTGGCAATTTCTAATTGTCTTTCAACAATCTTACAAATTTTTTCTTTACCCAGTTCTAATCTTGGTGTATGTAACTGTGTGAATCCTTCATCATCACCTCTACCCTTTTTACCATCAAAAATGAAACAGGATAATAAAGCAACAATTTCTTCACATGTAAAATCACCTAAGAAATTATCAAAAATCAATTCAGTAATAATTAATTCAAACCCAGCATTAATTTCACATGCAACTCTACCCTTTAAGTTGATTGTCATGTTTTCAGAATTAATATAATCTAATTCTTTCAAAACATCTAATCTTTTATTATACTGTGGTAACAGTTCCAAATTTTCTTCACTTAAATTTTGCTTTAAATCATTAATCTTATTGGAAATTTGAACAGTACTATAGACTTTAATGGCATTATCATTATCAGTCATTAAATTAATAATATCATCATTAAAAAATAATTCTCTTAATTCCATCATGGTACTACCGTGTTTTGAAACGTAATCAATACATGCAACATCTATGTATTTATGCCAATCAATTTCTCTCCAAGAATCAGGGTTTTGTGTTTGTGATTTACAATGTTTTTTTAATTCATTAGCAGATTTTAAATCAGTCAAAATTTCCTTCATAAGAATACGTGTCTTTTCATTAGAAATAAATTCAATTGTTTCCCAACTAACTGAAATTGGTTCAATGTTAGAACCCTTCCATTTTGTACACCAATTTTTAATGTATTTTTCTCCGAATACTGGATGAAATGGAAAATCTTGGAATGGAGTAACAGTGCCCTTTGGTGGCTTAACAACAGATGCAGCTTTAACACACATTAATTTTCCTTGTTTGAAACCTTGTTTTAAAATATAAGCAGGATAACTATGTCCATTGACATCTCTGTAAACAATAAGTCTACCTGGTTTCATATCCTTATTAAACAATGCATTACCAAGGCAAGAAAAAATCATCTTTGAATAATTTGATGTGAAATCATTTAAGAGATTAAAAACAGATTCTAATACTTGTAGCTTAGTTTCATCAAGTTTGATTAATAATTTATCAGCATTTAATTTCTTTTCTGATTTCAAAACTTCAATTTGTTTTTCTGGTAACATAGCCTGTGAGCTATTTTCTGAAAATGATCTCTTAATCATTTCCTCAACTCTTAATGCTTCAATTCTTAAAAGATTTAAAATCATAGAATAAGTTAATCTAAATTGAGATGATAATTTAGTTGGTGTCCCCAGAGCAACTTCTTTAAATGCCGATTTTTGTAATGGTTGATTATAAGCCATAACCATAACTGTACCAATCTTATCCAAACCTCTACGACCTGCACGACCTGCCATTTGAGTAAATTCACCTGGTAATAAATTCCTGAACCCAGTACCATCATGTTTTCTAATAGATGAGAAAACAACAGTTCTAGTTGGTAAGTTCAACCCCATGGCAAAAGTTTCAGTTGCAAACAATACCTTCACAAGTGATTTAGCAAATAAAATTTCAACAACTTCTTTAACAATTGGTAAAAGACCACCATGATGAACGGCAATACCTCTTTTAAGCATGTCTCTCATTCTTAAAATTTGTGGTAATTCTCTATCTTCCTTCTTTAATCTAGAAACAGCCTTTTCAATAAACATATGAATTTCAGATGATTCTTTAGCATTAGAGAAATTAACACCTGATAAAGTTTCAGCATATTCTTCACATCTTTTCTTTGAAAAGACAAAAATAACTGCTGGTAAAAGAGTATTTTTACGAAGGTAATCAACAAGTGTAACCCACGTTTTTGAATTTGGTCCATCTCTAGTAATGATTCTCTTAGTATTAGCAGCTGCAATACCACCACGGCCATTACCAAAACCACCACGGCCACCTCTGGCACCACCCCTGGCACCACCACGGCCACCTCTACCACTATCATTTTTATTACCATTAGCGGCGGTTTTAGCATTAGCAGCTTCTTGTTGAACTTTCTTTTTATTCTCTAATCTGCCAGCATGTGCGTTAAACCCTTGTTCTGAAAATTTTCTATCAGCAGTAATCAATTTATAAGGTGTATCCTTAGCAAAGGCAAAAATTTCCAATGGAACAGGTCTCTTTGGAGTGGAAATAACATAAATATCCTTTTGTTTTGTTCTCCCAACCCAAGATGCGAATTCATAAGTATTAGGAACTGTGGCAGATAAAAGAATGACCTTGACATGTTCAGGTAACATGATGATAACTTCCTCCCAAACAACACCACGATCAACATCATTGACATAATGAACTTCATCAAAAATGACAAATTCAACATCTCTAATAATATCAGATCCACGATAAAGCATAGAACGTAAAATTTCAGTTGTCATAATTAAACAATTAGCATCAGGATTAATTTGAACATCACCAGTTATAACACCAACATCAATGTTATCAAATGTATGCTTAAAATCTCTAAATTTTTGATTGGAAAGTGCCTTAATTGGTGAAGTATAAATGGCCTTTGTCATATTTTTATGAGCCATAGAAATGGCATATTCAGCAACAACAGTTTTACCAGCAGATGTATGTGCGGCAACAAATACCGAGTCACCTTGTTCCAAATGATAAATAGCTTCTTGTTGAAAAGTATCCAGTTCAAAGGGCCAAACACGAGCAGGGTTAGGGACCAACTCTTCAAAATTTTCAATTTTATGATCAATGTCAACAATATGTGCCCATTCCTTTTTCTTTTCCTTACCAACAGCAGATGAAATGTTTCTTATAGGTTTAATCAGTGACCCAGTTGGAATGAGTTCATTAATTTCATCATCATCATCAATATTTTCACCAAATTCCAAACCAAATTGATTTTGTTCATCAGCAATGTCATCGATTGAAAAAACAGCTTCTTCATTATTGTAAATTTCATCATCATCGCCATCTACTCCATCAGCTTGTTCCAATTCAACGATCTTATTATCTTCAGTATCTGTGTTACCACCAATGTTCAAACCTCTAGTAAACCCTTGAGGAACATCAAAAAGCCCTCTATCATCTTTATGCAGGTGCCTAGTGGCTGCATTAGAAACTTTTCCATCGGTAGTAGTAGTAGCACCACCTGGTTGGAAAGGCACGTTGTTAGTAGTGCCCATTTTATTTCTCTTTGAAGTTGCTGCGTATTGTCTATTCATACTCATAGAGGCACTCATGGTTGATTCAACAGAACCAAAATCAAAAATCTCTTCCATGGAAACAATATCACCATCTATACCCTGTCTACGGAATCTCACAGATGTCCTGTCAATCAATGGGGGCAAATCAATCAATTGCTGGTAAATATCATTTTTTTGAGTTTCTGTGGCTTCAGGACGCACTTGAAGCTCATTTAAAAGATCCCAAGGTAAAACTTGAGAAGGTTTCAAGAATCTCTTAGAAAGTGAATCCTCTATAGACTCTATATCCACCATTATAAATAAATTCTTTTTTATATAAAGAAGTATGAAAAGACAAGTTATACGCGTTGAGGGAAAATCATTTTTTCCCCTAACAATGACTTATTCATCATTAATTCATTTGCAATTATGGCCAATTTTAACATTTCTGAGAAGCCACTGCGACTCTGTGTTGTTCTCGTTGGTGTTCCTGCTAGAGGAAAATCGTTCATTGCACACAAACTTGTCCGGTATTTTTCTTGGCTTTCCATCGCAACGAGAAGTTTCAATTTTACTGACAAGTTCACACTTGAACGTCTTGAGACTGTGTTGACTCTGGAAGAAGTAGCAAATGCAGCAAACAGCTCTTTGGATGACATTTTATCCTGGCTGGGAGAACAGGAGGATATGCCAGCAGTGGCAATTTACGATGCTCCCAATGTTTCCAAAAACGACAGACGATTAGCCCAGGAAAGATTGTTGAAATCAGGCATTGAAACTGTCTTTTTGGAATCTTTTTGTGATGATGAAAAACTCATCAATGAGAATTTGCTTTTGGGTGATGTTCAAAACACAGTCAACCATGAATTTTTAGCCAAATATTATGAACCATTATCATTGCAATCATCCAAAGATCTTTCCTTCATTAAACTCATCAATTTTTCAGATCAAATTTTACTTAACAACATTGACTCTTATTTGAAGTCTAGAATTGTTTATTACATCATGAACTTACACGTTAAACCAAGATATATTTGGCTTTCACGACATGGTGAATCAATGTACAATTTGGAAGGGAAAATTGGTGGTGATGCATCATTATCACCAAGAGGGTTCAAATATGCAGCTAAATTGAAAGATTTTGTTGATGAATATATCCCAAATCATGAAAAACTCCAAGTTTGGACCTCCACTTTACAAAGAACAAAGCAAACTTCACAATATTTACCATTTCCAAAAAAATCATGGAAGGCATTAGATGAATTAGATGCAGGTTCATGTGATGGGTTGACCTATGAAGAAATTGCCGAAGAATTCCCTGAAGATTTCAAAGCAAGAGATGACAATAAATTCGAATATAGATACCCAGGTGGGGAATCTTATAGAGATGTCATTACAAGATTAGAACCAATTATTATGGCATTAGAAAATCAAGAGAATGTCCTTGTGATAACACACCAAGCCGTTTTAAGATGTATTTATGCTTATTTCATGAACGTTTCTCAAGAAGAATCCCCATGGATGTCAATCCCATTGCATACATTGATTAGATTAGAAATCGGGGCTTATGGTACTCAAGTCACTAGAATTAAAGCAGATATCCCTGCTGTTTCAACTTATAAGGAAAAGGGTACCAGTAAATTGGGTGAAAGTAAGGATGGTAAAGTTTATCTTCAAGGTGAAGTTATTACAAGTTCTAAATAATATACCCCCCACTTTCACTTTTTTTTCACTGCGTTTCTTACTCATGATATATAATTATAATGAATTACTTTATTTGTAACAAATACTTCTCTTTTATGCTCCTGATTATAAAAAAATAATAATACACGGGATGGATTTCGGCAAATACAAACTCTTCTGTAATCAAACAGATTTATTTTCCTTAGCTTCAACCAATTTTGCCTTTAAAATTTTATAAACACCATCACCAAACCAATCATGAGAAAACCAATATCCAATTTTATCTGTTGAAAAATCAATATTATCTTCACATTTATCAACACCTGAAAGTTTCATCCTAATTGAACTGACACTCTTAACAATTGATGCCTTCCAAAGTCTTAAATAAATTCCCCAATATGATTTCACTTTCCAAACACCGTTGACTTTAACCTCCTTACAGGAAAAACATCCGAGTAAAATGATGATAAACCCAGTAATAATTTCAAAGAATATAATATGAACCAATTCTAACCCATCATGTGCATCTGCAGTTGATTCAAAATCTTTGAACCCCCCTAAATAATACAATAATCCAATAGTTATTTGTAAAACAAATAGAGAAATCAGTGATAACATTGGACCCCAATGATTAAAATTAGTAACAAATGAAAATGCCAATTGATCATCAATTTCTTTTAACAATTTACAATCATCCTTGTTAAACATATAAGCTTCACCATTTTCAGGGGATGCATTGATATAACCAAAATCAAGACATTCAATTAAAGATTCATTTTTTCTGCTATCAATTTGAGTCATGAATGGATGTAATTTAAATGATTTGTTAGTCCCGGTTAAGGTCATCAAATAATTTTCAACTTTTTTATACCCCATTTTCATATCAGTTGTTGGATATTGAAGTTGAAAGTTAACTGGAGCTGTTTCAATAGATTCAGTTGAATCTAATTTATTAGATTTCTCATTTGATGTGGTTTTGTAATACCCACTTGAACTTTCTTCATCTTCTGTAGGTTGTTCCTCTTCTTCAATAATTGGCTCAGTAATGGCACTTTTCATATAATTTGTACCAATGACAGACGTTGGGATGTATTTACTTCGATTAACATTTGATGGTATCACCATTTGAGTAGTAGACTTTAAGAAAATTCCCGAGTTTACCGTTGATGGTGCTATAGAAGTGGATGGTCGCTGTGTGGTACCTACATTGAATGTATGTGTATTTTTAGATGTAGTTGCATATTCTGGGGTTTCTTCATAATTAGATACACTATCATTAGTATCATTTTTATTAATAGCATCTTGTTCTAAAGTTTTAGCGTCAATATTCATTAACAGATCTTTATTTTCAAGTTCCTTTATTGAATTACTATTACTTAAGGTTGTATTTGCCCATTTAACTACTTTCCCCGCGGCAATGTGTTCATTGGCAATGGACTTGGAAAAAGGCTTTTCGATGAGATCGGAGATTGATTTGGGTGACGAAACATCAGAAATTCCTCCAAGTTCATCCAAAAAGTTGGAGAGACTGGTTTGGTAAACAACATCGTATCCCGTGCTGGTAACATTGAAGAGTGTACTGGATGCATGCTTTTCCTTGTCCTGAGTTTCACCTTGTTTTCTTGTTTTCTTTTCAACATCATTTGACTGGGTAGTTCTGTCCAATACTGATGACTGGGCAAATTCACCTCCAGTCTTACCTGTTTCCTCATAGTTCCTTTCCTTTGAACCTGAATCCCCCTTTTTTTCATCGAGCTGTCTTTCCTTTTCCTGGTCCAAATGTGTTTCTTTCGAATTACCTTTGGCTTCATGAGCGTTTTTGCTGTGGTGATGGGTTTTGTCATGGGAACGTGGACGGTGGCAGTGGGGCTTTCCATTTTGTTTTTCCCCACTATAACTATGTCTGTGGTGTCTTTTGGGGCTTGTTGGGTCTCCAGAAAAGCGATCCATCTGTTCACCCAAATCATCACTTGTGCGTTTAATACGGGACTTTGAGTGGTGCGGTAATGTCTGACAAGAATTTTTTCTAACAAACAGAGAAGATGATAAATGGACACCCTTAGGAGGCTCTTTAGACTCATCCATTAGCAATATCAAAGCGAAGTTATATAAAATGAATTAAAATGAAATGAATTAGACAAGGCAAATTGAATATTTATATTTACAGTTTATACAGTTATCTATCTAATACTACTCCGAACTCCGAGATTCACTCATTTTATTTGAGCCCAAAGCTCTTTTCCTTTAGAAGATGTCTCACACACTTCCACAGTGTGGTGACTTCTTTAGGCTCAGGCCAACCAGACCCTGCCCAACGAATACGGTAGTTTGAATCGATCAAATACACGTACCCAGCGTATTGGTTGGTCATAAGAATCTTTTCTCTGGAATCTCTAGATAAAACAGAGTCTCTCATGGCAATGAGGTATTTATCATGTTGTGAAGCTGGTCTAGTTGCAGCAACTTTAGAAGGAGTGACAAATGAATGAATCAAATGCTTGGAAAGGTTTTCACTAAGACAAGCTTCGACAATTTGTGCATCTGGGAATTGTTGGTGGAAGATTTCAATACCTGCATCACTCAAGTAGTTTTCTTCAGAATTAGGGACTTTAAAATAGTCTTGGGTCATATCGGCACCCATTTCAGTTGAATACACACGTAAAATAGTGAGTTTGGCTTCATCAAAAATATCTAACAAATCAACTCTCTTTCCTGTCAAAGTCTTAGCACGGAAATTAGGGAAATAAAGAGCTTTTTCAGACTTGAAATATGAAGGTGGAGATTCAAATAACCTACCCTTGGTTCTAGTTAAGACATGGAAATCGTACATACCACCATAAGCCAAATCTTTCTGAATGGATTCAACCCTGGTTCTTCTAGTGACACCGTCAAAGTAAAATTGCCATAATCTCTTTGGTAAGTTAAGGTTCTCCCATGTTAATATTGGCTTGTGTTCAACTTCTCTAGTTCTAACTGGTTTCTCAGTGAATCCAAATGGTTTAGAAATTTGGAAAAACATATGTTGTTTCGGCACTATTTTTTGCATAGATTGGCCAAGGTTACCAAAAAATCCAGCATAACGCTTGGCTGAATGATTAGCAATTCTCAAAGGCTGCTGAGGGGTATATTTCAACATCTTTTTTTGCACTCTTTCAATCGAATTGTTATATCAACTGAGTGAAAAAAAAAAAATTGGAAAATTTCAATTTATAGATCCATAGGTATTCTCTCCTATCAGTTGATCCCGATAATGTCCTTTAAAACACTGTTACCAACTAGGAACAAATCCAAAAAGAAAGAAAACACGAGCGAAAATTTAGCAGATGGTGATGGTGATGGTGCCAGTGTTTCGTGGCGCTCTTCTTCAACATCATACCGTGCTGGTCAATCGTCATTGTTTTCATCCAAAAAGACGCTTTCAACAGATGCTTCGTCCAATGTACAATCATCCACATATCAACAAAAGGAAACTCAAGCGTTCACATCTGTTGGTAGACCACTCATGGTTTTAAAGGAAGATCAAGATGAAGATAAATTTCAATTAAATTCATCTCTTTCTTCATCTTATAAAACTCACAGACCATCCATTAATTCATCCGATGATGTTACTATGGGGGTTGAAAACTTAAGTTTTATTAGTAACCAAAGTAACAATGAGTTTGAAATCATCGAATTTATTAAATGGAAGTTAAATCAATTGGCGAATTCCATGTCTAATGTTATCATTCAAATTTCTCAATCTGTTTTAAGTTTGACAAAGGCATCTATTAACATTGGTGATTTATTATTAAAGACAAGGGAATCTATTCAACAACATAGATTTCTCCGTTATTTATTGAACAATCAAATCAATACAACTAATTCTATTGGGTTACGTAAAGTAGTTAAAATGATGTTACATTTATTAGATAATGTATTAAAGGGTGAAGTTTATGACCAATCCAAATCCATTATTTTAAAGCAATTTTATGATTTATTAAGTTTGTTAAAATTAGTTGAGAAACCAACTACTGGACAATTAACTAATTTTCAAATGTTCATGTCACCAAAGATTTTCCCCCTTGGTTCTAATGGATTATCATTAGAAAATTCCCCAAGTTTAAAAATTGTTAATACTATTATGAATTCTATCCTATTGAAAAATGATTTATTCCATGATCAAGATGGTTCATTTTTAGCACCTATTTTAAGAGGGTTTCAAAATCCAAATTTGAGTGTTGTCACTTTTCTCTTTGGGTTCCCAGAATTAAATAGGGATCATTATGATGTTATAAAGTTTTTTGCCAGACAAGAGGAGGAAATCCATTTCTTTTCACAAAAAAATTCAATTAAATTAGCCAGTATAGCAAATCAACAACAACAACAATCACCAAATGCAAATCCAAACAAAAATACCCGTATCCGTGCACCTTTCCGTACCCTTGATTCCAATTATATCCCAATGTCGATGTCTATTGCATCCAACTCATCAACTGTCACATCAGGTACATTTGGTGGATATATATACCCAAAAGTCCCAAAGAACAATTCAAAATTGGATAAATATAGGGGCAAAGTTTTTGGGATGACATGCTCACATGTTGTCCTTAATGAAAATGATATCAATGAAAAGGGGGAAATTAATTCTGATTCTAATGGTGTTTCAATTCCATCTCCGGTTTTAATTAACATGTATAAAAATGCACTTTCAAATGAATTAGGGAAATTCAAATCAACTACATCTGCTGAATACATGGCATTTAATAAAATGATTAAAACTATTGATGCAGTTTTTCCACCTAAGGAAATTGTCATAAATGGTTCTAAGACAATTAAAAATTTCCCACAGGATGAATTTGGGAATGTTATCTGGGGTGAAAGAATTGTCCATGATAATACATTAAGTGATTTGGCAATTATTAAAGTTCAAGATTCTAAATATAAGTTGATTAATTACCTGGGGGAAGGAATTAACAATATATCAGATCCAACATTAATTATGTCCAATTTGAACGTTAAAAGTGTTGTTCCATTAACTAGTAAATCCTTTATTGTTCCTAAATCAAATTTACCTGTTTTTAAAGTTGGGTCAACAACTTCTTATACAAATGGTAGATTGAATGGTATGAAGATGATTTATTGGTCTGATGGGTCTTTAAGATCCAATGAATTTATTATTAATGGAGGAGATGATGTCCCATTTGCATCAGGGGGGGATTCAGGATCATGGATTTTGGCTAAGATGTCAGATGTCAAAACGGGGAACTATGATAAAAAGAAGAAGACAAATGATACCAATAATTCATCAGTTATTTCCTCATTTATTGATAACTTCTTACCAAATTTGCAAAAAAGTGAATCAGTTTCAGAAAATGAAGATGTTACAGGGTTAGGAGTTTTAGGGATGTTACATTCATACGATGGAGAATTTAAACAGTTTGGGCTTTTCACACCAATGGGGACTATTTTACAAAGATTAAAGGAAATCACAGGTATCGAATGGGGTGTAATCGGTAGTGATGAACATTTAGATAATAACGGATCATATCATAACGATGATTCTTTCAGTTTAAACAGTGAATAAATAGAACATATTTGTATAACTATAAAAGTAATAAGATGAACAAACAAACAACACAATTATTGTGGAGAATCTTGTGGATCTTGTGGCTTTGTCCAGTGACCACCCAAGACAGGAATGTATTGGTAGAAAGTCTTTTGGAATAAAGGCCAGTTTTCAGTGAAAACACAGACACCAGCACCGGCGGCAGCACCCCAGACAGCTAAAACTGGGACCCAGGAGGCAAATTGCTTGGTTTGGACACCAAAGATCTTGGTAGCTTGCTTAAGAACAGGACCAGAAACGTACTGAAAAAGAAAGGTGTTAGTAATGTTATTTAGTGAGAGTAAATATGCGTTGAAATAGAGCGCACGTTTGCGTACATACAGCCATTTTTGGATTATGATAGTATAGTGATGTGATGGATGTTAGTTGAAATTTAATTTTTTAAAAATTTCATTGGTTGAACGTCAATGTGGCGCAGCAATGAAAAAAAAATATATTTTTTGTGGCGCAGCATTTCATTTTTCAGATCGCCGGTTTTACTCAATTTTTTTTAACCGGTTTTCAATTTTCAAATGATAAAGAAATACTTAAAAGACACAAGATATCGATTTAACCTTTAAGCTTATTTTTTAAGCAATTGGTTGAATTTAATATGACCATGGATACACCATTAGGCTACACCGAAATTACTTCAAAGGCGTATTTTGGTACTTTTGTACACACGCCAGCATTGAACGAATTGCAAGTTTTACGAAACACGTTAATCAGAGTTAACACGGAGGGATCGATTGACTTGATCCAGGAGTTTTCCGATGTTGAAGACGCTAGAAAGGTTGCTGCTGCCGCTGATTGCGAATTCATCGATCTATCCAAGGATAACTCTTTTGTATTCCCAGGGTTTATCGATACACATATCCATGCACCACAATTCCCCAATAATGGAATTTTTGGATCAACTACATTGTTAGAATGGTTAGAAACTTATACTTTTCCATTAGAATCATCTTTTAAAGATTTGAATGTTGCTATGGATATTTATACAAAATGTATTAAACGTACATTGAAAAATGGTACAACTATGGCAGCTTATTATGCAACTATTCACACTGATTCCACTAACCTTTTATGTGATTTAGCTTTAAAATTCGGTCAAAGAGCATTGGTTGGGAAAGTTTGTATGGATCAACATGCCCCAGATCATTATTTAGAAACAATCGATCAAAGTAAAGAAAGTACATTAAAAGTCATTGAACATATTTCAAAGAGGGATCCAATGGGTGAATTAGTTCAACCTATTTTAACACCAAGATTTGCCGGTTCTTGTACTCAAGAACTATTAGAATGGATTGGCGATTTAAGAGAAAAGGGTCAACATTATATTCAAACACATTTAAGTGAAAATCAAAATGAAATTAAATGGATTGAATCAATGTTCCCACAATTTGAACATTATACAGATATTTATGAAAAGACTAATTTATTAAGTCCCAAAACTATTTTAGCCCATTGTATTCATTTATCCAATGAAGAAATGCAAATGTTGAAGGAGAATCAATGTAATGTTTCACATTGTCCAACATCTAATTCAAGTATTACATCAGGTGAAGCTAGAGTTAGATGGCTATTGGATAATGATATCAATGTTTCCCTAGGTACTGATTGTTCAGGTGGGTTCACACCTTCAATTTTAGAAGTGTGTAAACATGCTCATTTAGTTTCACGTCATTTAGTTATGAAGAATGAAAATGATAAGGATAAACTGAGTACAGCTGAGGTTTTATATTTGGGGACATTAGGTGGTGCTAAATCTTTACGCATGGATGATAAAATTGGATCATTTGAATTGGGTAAAAAATTTGATGCACAATTGATTCAATTAGATTGTCCAGGTTCAAACATTGACACATTCAAATTCCAAGAACCACAATGGGGTAGAGAGGATATAAAGGAGAGTTTGAAAAAATTTGCCGATATCATTGATAAATGGTTATTCAACGGTGATGATAGAAACGTTTTAAAAGTTTGGGTTAATGGTAGATTGGTCCACCAGCAGCAATAAACGACGAACAAACAAACATTTAAGTGAGCAAGTCTCAACATAATCATTGTTCAGTTCACCAAAAACTATGTAGATGTAGATGTATGTAAATATATATATATATATATATGTGCACAATTAGTATATAAATTATAATATTATTCTGAGAAAAGACCCACAAGAAGAAAGGGGTATCTATTAATGATAACAAAGGGAGTACAAGATGGGTAAATTAGGGAATTTAGTTTGCCATTGAGCAATCAAAACTGTGATTGAATCCTCCCAACATTGATCAAAATTAGCAGAATCCACTAATTGTTCCAACCCATTGGCTAATTCTAAAATGGCTCTACCACCAATTTTGGCATTTTCATGATCATCTCTAATATCCACGTTAAACACATGACATTTACGGAAGACGTTTTCAGAATCCCAGTAATTTCTATTAAGGAAATCTTCCGTTACTAAATCAAAACATCTCTCCTCACAGCAAATGACTATATCAAAATCTAATTCGTCTCTGAATCCATCATGATCCATCCTCTGTGGTGGTTGGTTATAATATGGCCATCTTTCTGGACATTCTTTCAATTTGATGTTTCTCAAAGTCATATCCAACACACCTGATGATCTATGCAGTTTCGGATCGTTGGATTCTTTCATCTGCTGTTCAATCACCTCCAAGATGTGTTTATAAGGCGTGGTAAAGGGGAAAACATTGGGTTTATCGATCGAAACACCAGGCAAACGAACAGCAGATCCTGTACCGTACGACCTCACTTTAAAGCCGGCGTTTTCCAAAACTCGGTGTGCTTCCATCGATCTGTTGTTGTTACTAGCACATACTGTACAGAATGTGAGTTCAGGCATATTTTTAATGGGTGGTTAAAAGAATGAATAGTGTTGTCGTGTGTGGAATTTTTTTTGCTCTTAATCGTCTATTATCTGTCCTTTTATATAATAAAATCTATTATATTATGATAAACGCCATCAGCAGGCCTTTATGGACGTTTATCAGCTTACTATTACCTATACTATTGATATTATATACTTATACAGCTTCCGCGGAACAGCTAACGATGGGTGAAGAAATGGAAATTGAATTGTCCATGTTCATCCATAACGAGGAAGATCAGGGTAAATTATATAAGGAACGATTTAATTTTGCTGGGATTGATTGTGGTGGATCTATTGTGAAAACAAATAAACAGGCCAAGAGTGCCAATTCTATATTGAATGAAAACAAGGACTCTTATTTGTTAAATCCTTGTAGTGCAAGTTCGAAATATGTCATTATTGAATTATGTGAGGATATCTTAGTGGATGAAATTGAAGTTAGCAATTTTGAATTTTATTCTTCGATGTTCAAAGATATTCGAGTTAGTGTAAGTGATAGATTTCCTACATTGGACTGGCACAAATTAGGTGAATTTAAAGCACAAAATTTAAGAATTCAACAAAGATTCCCAATTGAAAACTCACTCATATGGACAAAATTCATCAAATTAGAAGTTTTAACACATTATGGTGATGAATATTATTGTCCAATTTCATCAATTCAAGTTTTTGGTACTACAATGATTGAACAATTGAAGGATGATGAAGAAGCGTTGAATTCAAATGCTACATCGGTAAATACAATTAAAAAAGAACCATTAAAGGATGAGGTATCCAATAATACAGCATTAATTGATTCTAGTATATTTAATGAAACTTTTAGTAATGTCAACTATGAGAAAGATTGTATTGCCCGGCCAGTTTTATTAATGGATCAATTTTTAAATAAATTTACAAACTTTACTATTAGTGAGCAGTGTTCAGTCAATGAAGAACCTAAACGAGAAGTTCAACCAGTTGTACCACAGCAACCTAAAGATTCAATTTATAAAAACATCAATAAGAGATTAGAAGAATTAGAAAGAAATTCAACAATTTCTATTCTGTACCAAGAGGAACAAACTAAGATAATGTCCGACGCATTTATGAAATTTGAATCATTACAATTGAATAAATTTCAGAATTTAATTCATGAATTGAATGAAACTCATATTTCACATTTAAATCTAATGACTATGTTATCCAAGGATATACGATTAAAAAATTCGTCAATTTCATCAGAGATAAAATCTCTAAAGGTGATGATTTGGTTATTGGTTTTATTTAATTTTGTCCTAATTGGGTATATCATCAATTCCAAGGGATATTTCAAAAAAGTATTTTCACCTGATAACGACTTAAGGGAAAATGTTAAGGAAAAGATGGAATCATTCGTTGATATTCTAGGTATTAATTTTAAATTTGAAAAATTGAACACACCGCCAGGATCTCCAACAATGTCAATCATCTCCAACATATCTACTAACACAGTAGCCCCTACTTCAGCGGCAACGGCGATGCCAGCTTCGAATACAGAGACAACAACACCGCTTAATTCCAAGTCAAGTATCACATTTGATAAAAAAGACGATACCTCTTAAAGCGTCTGATGACATTTAACAACATACCCGAAATACAATCTAAACTAGTTTACTAATTTTGATTTCAATTGTTAATACAATACCACTTTAATCTTTTGATTTTATGAAATTAGTTTATAGTAAAACGGCGTAACATGATACTATATTACAGTTTTTGTTAATATTGTTGATGTGGGTATTAGATATATTGATTATTGGATTATAAAGTGCTGAGCATGATTTGTATTATCTTGAGAGATAGAATTGATATGAGGATATCAGTACTCTCGTAAGATATTCAAGGTCGAATTAACAGAAGAAATAGCTAAAGAAAACGATCATCTAACAAGAATGTTCAAATGATGAAATATATAAATTATTGTGTACAGGTATTATAAACTAGTTAGCAGTACTCGAAATGATGGATTGGATATTATTGAAGGCAGATGTGAAATCATCCTCTGCCGGGGTATTTTCTTTTGGCTGCTCACTTGCTTCTTCTTCTTCTTCTTCTTCTTCTTCTTCTTCATCATCATCATCAGATAACACCTTTGGTCTTCTTCTAACAGCGGATGAAACTGAAGTATTTGTTTCATTCATTTCTTCATCTGAAGCACTTTCATTGTCACTATTACTATCTGCGTCTGATTCCAATTCCGATTCCGAGACTGAATCTAAATCTGAATTTGAATTTGAGTTTGGCTCGCTACCAGTATCACTAATGATTGCATTAGAAATGGCAGTTTGTGAACTATTCACCATTTGTGAATCATTATCTACGGCGACATCAATTTCCAAATTGGTGCGTTTCAAAGGCGCTTGATCTTCCAAGATATTTCTATCTTCATCATCACTCATTTCATCCACATTCAATCGACCAAATTTTAAATTATCATAATCTTCACCAGTGATCTTCCCTTGTTTTTTCTGTAAGTACATTTGCAACAACCGTTCTCTTTCAAAAAATGCATCATCATCATCGGCATCATCATCACTGTCTACAATCAAGCGTTCGGACAAATGTTTCCTACGCTCAATTTCCCCTTCGGATAAAACTTCACCTTCATCAGCCATAACCTTTCTTCTCTTTTTCAGTCTGATGCTGCCATCCTTGGATTTTTTGGACTTGGACTTGGATTTGGATTTAGACTTAGAAATCTTCTTACGAGCAACACCCTTAGTAATAGCCTTACCTTTTTCTCTCTTATCTAAAGAACTCAACTGTGCTTCCAGCAAAGCTAAAGGATCGTTATCCATATCTTGGGGTCCAGCAAGATCATCATCGTCATCATCGTCATTACCATCAGCAACAATCCCTTCGCCGTAATAACCATGATGGCCATCACCTTGATGACCTTCATTATCGTCGTCGTCGTCTTCATTGATTTTACGTTTCCCAGTGGTATTCTGATCAATGAAAATGTCTTCTAATTCAGTCACATCCAATGGGGTTTCAACAGCAGCGGATATTAAATCATGGTTTTCCTTAATTTTATCCTTCGATTTATCCATTAACCTCCCATGTTCAATATCAATGATACCACATAACAATCTAAAATAAGGAAATTTCATTGCATATTTTAACAAATTGTTTTGTAATTTAAAAGAACCTACTCTGACCAAACGTTCAGCATGGGGGATTTCCTCTCCGTTAAGCTCCTTCAACCATTGAGCCAACACTTGTATTAATTCCCTAACTGTGTGTTCATTATCATCATAAATTAATTTAGTAACAATCAATGAGATCTTCTGAGCCTTGTTCATCGTGTCATTATAGAAGGACACGTCTAAGTATTTCACATCGTTTTCATATCTATCATCCAAATTCTGTTGTCTTGAATCAAGGAATGGATCACCAGTAAGGTAATAATCGATGATGTTTGTATTTTTCGTAGCACTCAAAACCATTGGTTCCAGAAGTGAACATTTGGTATTTGCATGAAGTTTAGCCACTAGATGCATAAACCTATCTAGTAATTGACCGTACCCTGTCAATGTCATTTGAGTGAAATTTGAATCTTTCAAATTGTAAAGAGATAACATAAAATCCAATCTGTAAAGTTTAAAGATATGTTGCCCCCATTGGTCATTAACGAGTAAGGAAAAATATTTCAAACAATATAGGATCTTTTCCTCCTTGAAAAGTTCATTCCTAACGAAAAACCAAACGTGTAAATTAACAATATTTTCATTTAAGATTAAATTATTGGTGAAATCATGTATTAACCTTGAATCTAAACTTATGAAATCATTTAAATCATTTTCTGGGTTTTTAATTAACAAGAGGGGAATTTTAAATGATTTAGCATATTTAAAAAATTTCAAAATATAATGAACGAATTCAATTGCCATTTCTGCATGTTTAATTGAAATTTTTTGTGCATCCATTGGTAATTTACAAATAAGTTTAATCCTGTCTCTTGATTTAAACATGTTTCTCAACATCCCCTCTGCTGAAATAGTGTACGCTTTAATTTCTAATTTATCATCATCTAATAATTTTGGATTGTTCAACAATGTATTATAAGAATGTAAATTTATAGCACTGAGGATAATTTCTTGGATACACTTCATTGAAATTCTAATCATTGGGTAATTTTGTGGTACACTGGGGATCCCAACGTCCTTCAAATAAACTTGAAAAATACGCTCAATGACATTTGATGACATGGCATAATAAACGTTTTTATAACTTTTCATATCATAAAGGGTCTTTTTACCAGATTTTCTCTTTAACAATCTATTGTATTTCAAAACCCAATTAATTAAAAACAAATAATGGAATCTATCAGCAATGGAAACATGAATATCTGAATCTAACCCACTTAAAACTTTTTTATCATATTCCTTTAATAAAACATTGAATGAATTTTGAATGAATTCGTTGGTGAATTGAAATAAAATTTTAATACTTTCCCAGTTAACATCATTGACCTTTTCAATTAATCTATCATCCTTGGAAAATTTGTTCTCTCTGAAGATATTGGATCCAATTTTTTTCGTATCTTTACTATCCATTAAATCTAAAATGTTATCATTCATGATTTTAGATTGACCAATAACTGTCCTGTACCTTTGGGTCCCATCTTTGATTTTCAACAATGTCCCAAAATTAGCGTGTCTAGTAGATTGGTTTTTGAAAAGATGTTTCCTCTTAGAATTTTCACTAGCTAATAAATTCGCTAATTGAGCATCATTTGCATTAATTTCATTAATATCTTCAGTGGGTGTTGCTGTTGTCGTGGGCGAATGTGATCCGGTCACAGATGGTGTTGATTGTGTTAAAATTTCTGGTTTTACCCCAACGTATAGATAATAATAAAAATCCAAACATCTCGTACCTAAGATGGTAGTTTCGAATTCAACTGATAGGTTGGAGGAAACAGTTTGGAAAAAATTCAAAACATTGAATTTTTGAAAAAGATGTAAAGTTTTATCGAATGAAATATCTGCCTTGTTAATACCTTGTGGAATAGTTTCAATTAATTGAGCTGATTTTTTATTTTGTCTTGTGAAAGTTTTAAAAGTTGTTGAAGGTTCAATTCTCAGTATATTAACGAATAAATTCATACATATACTTAAAATGATATTATCCCTCTTTTTCAAATCTTTCTTTTCCATTTTTAAAATTGGTATGGCTATACTTAGAATATTTTTCAATATTTGACCATTGTTATAATTTAACAATTGATTTTTATAAGCAACATGAGCGAATTTTAATTCCATTTGGTACATTAAGATTGTATCCTTCATTGGGTCATTATCATCTAAATCATCCGGTATAATAATAGGGTTAGTTAATTTCGACATCATTTCTAAAGTTAATAGTACAATTTTTGAATCCTCCGGTTTATCATAATATTGAGTGAAAATTGGTATTAAATCATTAATGAAAATCCCTGATTTATAACAAAAATAAGCAGTTGTGAAAACCCCATCCTCCTCATCATTCCTCCAAAGTTTTTTCAAATCATTTAAACAACCTAAAATTTCCATACCCATTATGTATTCATTAGTATTTGGGTCGATCCCACCCATTGAAGCTGCAATGTTTGATATTTTATCCTCTATTAAACTAGTTTCACCATCTGTAAATTTATTAAGACCATTGGACCGCATCTTAGCGTGTTCCCTCAACCTGAACTCGGTCTTAGTTATCAACTCCTCGTCGTCGTCAATACCATTTTGGTCCTGTTCTAAATCGAGGTCTTCATCAGAATCCACCTCCATGTCACTTTCTTCGGCAAGCACCCCACCTTGAGCATTATCATCTTGTTGCTGCTGCTGTTGCTGCTGCTCCATGAGTTCTTCAAACCCCTCATCTATGTCCTCGTCGGGGTCCATTGGTATGTGTTTGGAAAACGATACGTTGTGACGCGTTAAGAAAAATATCAAGAAAAATGCACGCGTCAGTCAAAAATGCTCAGCATGCCAATCCATGCCATATATGTTAATACAATAGCTATAAAAAAAATTACCCAGATATTACTCACTGCTCCTAAATATCACAGAATCGCTCCATTAGCCGTTTCCCCGTCTATATCCATGTTAACATCCACTTGGACACTTTCCTCTTCTTCGACACTAACTGGTTGGTCGATATTAACGGCATCCTCGTTCATGTCTTCGTTGGTTACTAAGTGAGCTGGTGACCCCTGTTCTTGCACAAATACAAGACTTTCATCAACAGCAGCAGCGTCATCTTCAATGCCCTCGTCTAAACTTTCAACACCAAACGCCTCATCGTCATCTACAGGTCTAGTAGGGCAAAAATTCCATGCTTTCCCGCTGCCCTGTAAGGCATCTAATTTGTCTTTAAATTGGTCGTACTCTTGCTTGTTTCTAACAAGCACGCCGATTAGCATCGATGGGTCGATTTGATTTAAGTGGATTCTCCTGACTTTCTCTGTATGGAACGTCCTGCAGTAATCATTCAGATCCACGTGCTGTAGTTTGCTTTCCTCCTGATACTTTTGGCAAACGTGGGGGTCAATGTAGAACAAGTAGTCCCCCTGATACCCGATGAAATAATGACTTGATCTGGGTCTCCCACCAGAAATCCCCACACCTAGATCAAGCATGAACTTGATGAATTCCCAATAACTCCTTGTAACGTTCTTGATCCCCAACCTTATGGCAGAGAGGATCAACAACGGCTGGTCGAATTCTAATTCATCCTCGTAAACGTCGCCTGAATTTGTAGTAACGTACACGTTCAAATGTAGGTTCAATGCTTCACTTAAATTCAACTTGGCCAGTTTAACAAGCCCCTCAATAGAAGATGCCGCTGCTTGTGGGCCGAACCATTCCCCCGGTCTAGTATGACAAAACGCTTGACCAAATCCCACAAACTGGTGAATACTAAACGGTACATCTGGCGAATCATTGAACAATCTGACAACGCCCCAATCAGTCTCACCCTGTTGTTGCAACCGCCAATTTCTCCCCCAATGAAGTATCTGTAATGTATTGGCCAAGAGCGACTGACTAGTACGGATCATACACCCCCAGCCAGCATCTGAAGTAAACGCATCTCGCGTATACTGGCCCCTCCAAAGTGCACCTAAATTTAGTGGTGAAGGCCCATCGGGGTCTCTTTCTATTGGTTCAAATCCAGTACGGTAAGTGAGTGCCACGCGGGAATGCAAATCATCGTACAATTCCTTAGGGAAAGTTGATATTGTTGCTGTCGTTGTTGTGGCATCTAAAAGGGCCTGAAAAGCTGTCTTGTGCGTCGCAGTGTCATCTATGGGGTAGTAGACATTACCTAGAATGCACACTGGAGAAGTTGGCGCGTCCTGGCCGAATAAAAACGTTTCGATTATTTGCATTAATGATAACAGAAGGTTGTTATCAGATGTGTGTAATTATTTTTTTTTCTAATGTCTTCAATGCTATATGAGGTTTATGGCTATTTAATTGTACTTGCTGGTGACTTTTCTGTCTTGAGCGTGCTGCCCTTGGAAGAGTCGTACTGTTTTGTGATGGCCTCGATGTTTTCCAGGTCACTATCTGAGTCAGATTCGCCCTCTGACGACAAAACGTCTCTTTCCTCAGCAATTGTGGGGAACGCGGGTGATTTCAGTACCATTTGGCGTTCCAAACGCGTTGCTGCGTTGTTCGTATCGTAATCATAGCTGTCAGTATTGACAAGAGTTGGCTTAGCAGCACCCGATGCCACTTTCCCCCCATGGAAAGACGCGTTTTCCAAATCGCTGAAAAACGTGTCCTTAGAATACGAACTGATTTGCGTGGAAATGGGTCTCTTTTGTCTGTCCGGAGCTGCTGCCGTCACTCCAGGAATGTAAGCAACGTTGATAAAGTCAGCCGTGCTCTGTGTGTCGTCAACTCCGTCAAGCTGGTCCAGTTCTACGTCAGCTTCGTCATATCTGCGTGAATAGTCACTAGACGGGCCTGCCTTCTTCATTTTCCTCCTTCTCCACAAAAACACGGCAGCCAATAACAGTGCAAAAACCCCTACCGCTGAAAGCGAAGAGGCGATCCCCGCGACAGCAGTAGAGGAGAGTCCCAAATCGGTGCTGGAGCTTCCAGAAACGGCGTCAAGTTTCAGACAATATGACACGGGGCATTTGTGGCACGTCTGCGTTGTCATGGCACACTGCTCGTCATCTGAGCATTGTGGACAGCTGGGAATCGTCTGGCACGTCACACACTCGTTGTTTCTGATAAACATTGGCGTCTCTTAATATGATTCAGGGGTAAATGTTTTAAAAAAAAAAAAAAAATGTTTAACGCATGTATACATGGTATATATCTTGATAGAATTAATTAATCGCTTATCATTTGCCTTCCTACTAATCCCATTTATAATATAATTAATTCACGCTTAAATAATGATTATCTTATTAAGTTAATACCAATAATCTAACTTGACCTGTTCCAAATTACTGTTTCACAAAACATGTATTACGTAAGCATTACGTAATTATTGCTTACTATCTTTTTTATCAAGTCCACTTACTTTTTTAAAAAATTCATAGATGCATAAATGGCCGAGCGGTCTAAGGCGACAGACTCAAGTTCTGTTTCTGGCAACAGAGCGCAGGTTCGAATCCTGTTTTATGCATTCCAATATTTTGCGGGCTTAGCTCAGTTGGGAGAGCGTCAGACTGAAGATCTGGAGGTCCTGAGTTCGATCCTCAGAGATCGCAATATTTTTTTAATTATTATTGTAATCATTCATTAAATGAAACTAGTTATGGTATATAACTAACAAATTACCTAGGTTTTATGATTAGTGCCTAAAAGATTTTTATTCTTTTTAAACTATTTATATTAAAAGCTATTATTTAATATTAGCTTGTACTTATCAGTAAAGTATATTAAAATCCTGTACTATTATGCTAATATTTCAATAGGAACGAGCTCACAATCTATTCAGGTAGTACTTGTTAAGAAAAAAATAAACCTGTAGTGAAGTAATAAAAATATTAGCATACGCCTGCACCCATGCTGGGAGTCGAACCCAGAATCTTTTGATTAGAAGTCAAACGCGTTAACCATTACGCTACACGGGCGTTGCTTGACATTAAAACGGTTTACTTTAACACATGGTAACAATTCATAAATATTTGACATTTATTACAAATGAGCATTGGGCTCAGCTTAAAAGTAATTCTATAATTATTTCGAAAATTCTTCAACAGGTAAAAAAGCATTCTTCATTATGCGTCGTGTGAGGGAGCTACAAGGTTGAAAATGGCATTTTTGGAGGTATTAAGGCCTGCTATACATTGTGGATAGATATTTTTTTGGAAATTGCCATTTGCTGTCAAAGTCATTTTGGAGAGGACCAATTAGAATTTTGAAATTTTCCATTGAGAGAACGTTGATTTTTTGGTACTAATCAATACATAATAAGCAATAGTATAGAGTGCATAATGTATTTTGAGGATTTGATATGGTGTATATGATTTTAAACGATTATTCGTTTATAGATATAAACATAAAATGACTGTTCGTTGAAAACTTGGTTACCTGTATACTCCACCCATCATTTTGATTAATATATTAAAGGAAAAAAATCAATTTTAAAAGCTGCACAAGCGCCCATGGAAGGCTTTAAATCAAATAAGGGTCTTTGGAGCAAACTTTTTATTCATTCATGTTCGATATAAATTTTTAAAGACTTTCTTATAAAACCCAGCAAACAAAACACATTAGAATGCATTCATGCCACATAATATAAATTGTGGTAATGAGGCAGTTGGAAAAGTGCTTAATAGCATGATGATATTTAGCCTAACTGGCTTGCCAGTTGTTTTTTTTTTAAAAAAATATTTTCATATTTATAGGGGAAGAAAACAACACACTTATTAAATAGATTTTAGCATTTATCATGAAAGTAAATAAGTGCGTTAAAGGTTTACAAAAAGTTTCCTTTAGTAATATTTATACGAATAAAATATCAAAATCTAACAAACAAAAAATATTATGTAATCTTTTTTGGAAACGCGCTAGTTTGTTTTCTACATTAGGAACTAATTGATGATGAATTGGGCATTTGTGTATTTGTTTTGGTTTCTGTCATGGTCAATTGAGATTTATGCATTTGTTCCTATTAATACATTGAATGCTGAATTAGAAAAACAACTGAACAAACCAATTTATGAAGTTCCTGCTGGTCAATTAGAGCCTATATTAAAAGGATTTAAACAATACAATATGGTGATTCTCATTACTACCGAGGACCCCAAATACCAATGTTCCATGTGTGAACAGTTTGATCCTATTTATAAACATATCATAGAGGATATATTTGACCATTTTGATTATTTAAAACAAGAGGTTGTTTTTATGAGAGTTGAAGCAAGTCAACATTTAGAATATTTGAAATCACTCGGAATAAAAGCCATTCCTAGTATTTGGGGGTTTCCTACTAGTTTAGAAGTTTATGGTAGAAATCTTTTAACCGAATTAGAAGATTTAGTTTACAAATATGAAAATGATCCAAATTTTGACATTATAGGAGAATTGTTTTCAATTAATGAACAATTAGAATTGGAAAAATTAGGTCAAGAGCATTACGTATTTGAACTTAATCAAGGTGAAGAAATGGGTTTAATGATTCACAGATTAACATCATTTATTTCACGTACTATTTCATTAGATATTACACCAGCGCTGATTCGTGGTGCATCAAAGGATAATTCTAAATTTGATTATACTATTTTAGTCCAGGCATTCATTGCTATTTTTATTACTATTCAATTTATTAAAAAGCTTAGATCACAAGAAGAAGAAAATGGACCACCATTTTGGCAAGAAAGAAAATTATATGGATATTTATCAATTGTTTTTATTTATATTAGTATAAGTGGGATTAATTTTTGTATTCAAAGACATTCTCCATTAATTTCTCAATCAAATGGAAATATATTATGGATTGCACCAGGGACTAGACAACAATTAGGGTTTGAAAGTTTTATATCAGTTGGATTTCAAATTTTATTCACAATTCTGTTAATTTCATTAATTGATGGGGTTAATTTGTTTGCTATTGAAGATGGGTCTAAAGATTTCATTTCCCTATGTTTGGCTTTAGTGATGTTAGGTGGGTTATTTCTCTTTATGTGGGTTTATGGTAAGAAAGATCCAAAATATCCATTTGCTATTGGAATTTAATTAAAATACAGCACCTATAGAATATATTTATGAATGAATATATATATATATACATATTGTAATATTAATGGTTAAAATAGTAATAAAAAAATAATGATCATAGACTTAGAAAAGAAAGGTTAATGAATGAAGGAATATTATCATTCTTCATGATTTGATTCATTTTTTTCATTTTTATTAATGAAATAAAATGATAGACAAACAAGACATGCTCCTAAGAAATAAACTGGGGAATTCAATTTAAATTTGAAAAGAATATCAAATATCATAGCCACAGGGATTGTAAGACACAACCCAACAGTAACAGTCAATGGAGAAGTTAATAACATTGCTCTAGCCCAAAGGAAATCTGCTAAAAATGAAATAAAACAGTTAAAAATGATGATGGACCAAACTTGTGCATTTGGTGGTAATTCAAATGTTTCAAATCCTGAATAATGTGCAATTACAATAGAAGGCCAAAAAATGACTATATTAAAAATACCAACGAAACCAAAGAATAATTTCATATCAATTCTTGAATCTTCCTTAACTTTATATTTCAAAACAATTGAAAAAATACCATAAAAAAGAGCACCTAATAAAGCAAGTATATCACCGGTTAAAATAGATTGAAATGAAAGATATCCATTATTAGTCATTGGTTCATCATTAAAAGTAACACATAAAACCCCTGCAAAGGAGACCAAAATACTAAGGATTTTTGTTAAATCTAAAGTTTCAATGTTGAATAACCAACCAACGATTATAGTAAAAAATGAGGATGTAGATGCAAGAACAGTTTGTGATGAAACTGAAGTAAAAATCAATGATGCATTGTTAAAGAAGTTTGGTAAAAACCACAAGATAGAAAACAAAAACGCTATTTTGATTGTTTCCTTCAGTGTTAAGGGTGGATGAGATTTCACAGCAACGTCCATTTCCTGTTGAATAATTTCTGGATCGTTAACAATAGCCATTTCATCCTCGGCAAGAAGCTGATCAATCTCGTCTTGTGGAAGAACGTCGACGACACTGTCGCGGCGCCTCCTGGAAATGTAGTATGGTACCAAATAGAGGGCAAATGATGATGTGTTGAGCCATGTGATAGCGAATGGTTTGGAATATAAACCAGTTTCAAAAAGGTCGTTTAGCACAACTGAGGACAAAACCCAAAGTAAAACCACACAGGCAAGAAAAAATAGTCCCAGAGACCAGTCGCGTGCACGACGCTTGGCTTCGACACTCATGAGGGCCATTTAAAGAAATGTTGAAATGTTAAAGATAATGAAAGTCTTTGTTGGTGTAGTTAATTTTTCGAGTCCGCCGCAATTTTCCAATTTGGTTTTAAGTTAAAGAGTGAATTATTAATCTTAGTTAACAAGTTAATAGCGGAAAAAAGAAAAAGAATGTATTTGAGTTATTAATAACCCCCGTTTACACCCATTCAATTTGGATTCATCAAATGGCGTCTTTATTCACATGTTGCTTTTCCAAAAAAAAAAAAAAAAGATTATAAAATTGTTACATATATATTACAAACGTAGGTTGATATTTAACTAAAGCAGAAATTAACTTTAATGATTAATCAAATTAAAATACCAATAAAGCTTGTGAAAAGTAAAATAACCATTTTATCTGTTAATTAAACAAATGGCTCAGTAAAATTTACTTTATATGCCACCTTAGCTTTTTGAATTTGTCACTTTTTTCCCAACTAATGTTTGGAACCATTTTCAACTCAAACTCAATTATAATATAACTACTTAACAGTTTAGCTTTAGCATACAATATAATTAATTAGCGGATTATTGGCTTACGTAATGTATTACGTAAGGCTGACTCTTGTATCAGAGAAATTGGAGAAAAAGCTTTAAAACTTTTTCACTCTTCCATTTTTCCATTCATTTTGACAAATAACTATGTGGCCATTTGGGGGGAAAAAACAAGAAGAACCAGTTCAAGAACCAGTTCAAGTCATAGAGGCACCACAAATTAACCATATCCCACTTTTTGATGCTTCAAAGCTTCACCCATTAGCTGGTTTAGACAAGGAAATCGAATACCTTGATTTAGATGAAGAAAAATTAAATACTATCGAAGGTACCGGTAATGGGTTCTTACCTTCTAGAGGTTGGTCTGATGATCTTTGTTATGGTACCGGTGCTTGTTACATGTCTGGGTTAGGTATTGGTGGTTTAATTGGTTTTAATGAAGGTTTGAAAAATTTACCTGCTCCATCCCTTGATGCTAAGGGTAAATTAACACCAGCTCCATTTAAATTAAAGTTAAACACTGTTTTGAACAATATTACTAAGAGAGGTCCTTTTATTGGTAATTCTGCTGGTACTTTAGCTTTAATGTACAATATCATCGATTCAAGTTTAGATGCTTACAGAGGTAAACATGATGATTTTAACTCTTTAGCATCTGGTGCTTTAGCCGGTGCCTTATTCAAGTCAACTGCTGGTATTAAGGGTATTGCATACTCTTCTGGTTTGATGACTTTAGCTGCCGCTGCTTGGTGTGGGATTAAGAGAGCCATTGATTAAAAAGAAAAAAAAAGAGGAAAAAAAATAGAATGATGATGCCTTAAGTGTTGACTGCAATGTCATGTCATGCTTATTTTTTTGGTTACCACGGGGCTAGTTTAATTAAATAATAATAACGTTCCTTTAGGTCTTGTGTATATAACTGTAATGATTAAAATACAAATATTAAAATTATATTATATTATTGTTACATACATTTCTATTTATTTAACAAGTTGATTGTTGTTATAAAGGAATATTAACTAATAACAAACAATAATGTGAATTAATCAAATCTAATTCTTCCATTTCATCCAACATTTCTAATTTATTAATTCGTTCCAATTCATCTGATTTGATCATTCTACTTATAACCATCATATCCTTAGCAGTAACAACTTTTTCAGTATATTTTTTAAACCTTAAAATTTGACTTTCAACAGTATCATATTCCATTAAAGTTGGCATTTCGATCCCCCTAGAACTGAGGTTACGAATCATCACTTCACCATAAGATTCAGATTTTCCAATTGGTTCATACATAATAAAAGAACAATTTGTTAAATTTTTGAATAAATATTCTAGTATTCCATCAGCATGATCCTTACTGAGGTAACAAATACAACATTCACTTATCACAACTGTTGGTTTTGAAAAATCAAAATCGGCATCATTGAGGCATTTTGTTACTTGATCAGGTGAATCTTTCATTGAACGCAAATCTAAGGATAAAAGATGATAATTAGAAGTATTTAAATTTGTTGGTTGAATCATAAATTCATCATAATTTGTAGGTAATTGATCTGTTTTCAAGAATGACCCATTGACAAATGAGCATAGTTGAGGAGATGAAAGAATAGCCAATCGTTTTATACGAGTTGTCATTTCAAAATCTAATTCATAATATTTAACATTTGGGTTATTAGGTAAAATTTGAAAAGCCCTAGTATCATTACCAGCCCCTAAGGAAATTATTTGAACATCATCACTGGATGAGTTGTTATTTTTTAAAAAATCATTTAATTTATCCGTTATTGTTTTTGTCCTTAGGTAAGTACCACGATTTATTAAAGGTGGTTTTACATGAAGATTGTTCATTGTGGGTGAAGATCTTTTAGAAGAAAAGCCATTTGAACCTAATTGAGAATTCATAGAATGTTGATTTTGGAGAAATAAACCAAAGAATTGATTGCGTAGTCGCCTCGTCAATGCGAATTTAGCATAATCAGATCCGTCAATTGACATAAGATGATATTGTAAAACAAGCCTTGTAAGCTCGAATAATTGAGTGTCTTCGGGCAAATAGCCTTTTACATACGCCGAAACACGTGAAGACAACGCATCGAAGTCAGTTTCACGCACACGTTCCATTTGAATAAATAAATAAATAAATAAATTTAAATATTTTAAAAATGGCATTTAGATCACAATTACATCACCTATTTGTTGAAAAAATGTCCAAGAATTAAAAAAATCAATAATAACCTAACAATCAATAGACTAATGGATAAACTAATTACACCATGATAATCACCATAACTTTACCATTGTAATGATATAATTATTGAAGGGGTAATTTAACTTACTTTTAAAAGTCACGTGACACCCTTTTGTTGGCACTTACGTCACCTTCCTAATTGTTGGGTGGAAAAGTGCTGAGCAGAATACAAATTAAAATAGAAAATCAATTAAAAGACGTGTCAAAAGTCATTATATTACAAAACAAACAATACCATAATTTACTAAATATCAATCCGAGTATGATGGTATTATTTTTAAATAAAAAAGTCAAATTCTTTTCCTTTTAATTAAAATATCTATATATTTAATCGTATTCAAAGAAAAACTGTTGGCCTCAAACGCGTATAAAATCAATTCCATTTCCATAACTTTATTCTTCACTTAAGGTAATTATCAAAACCAAAACTACAGTCTTAACACAACTGCTGGTGGATAAAACAACAAACAAACAACAAACAAACAACTTATCAACCACTCTAGTGTTTATTACCCCCCCCCCCCCCCAAATCTTGTATTTATCACATTTTATTTTATTTGGTTTTGATTACTACGTATGTATTTCCCATTCTTTTCTTACTAACTATCATCCATCTTCTATTCTTTGAGACATGAGACATGAAAACGAAAACCATTTAACTATTACACTATTCAATTGCAATCAATCAATTATTGTTTTTTATCAAATTTTATTATTTTACAACATTCGCCCAATTGGCTAATTTTAATATGAATAATATTCATATATAATAATAATTAATCTAATGTTTTCATCAATTGCTTACCACCATTGACACAACAAGCATGGCACTTAATTATAGTCATTGAGAATTTCATCATTTTCATACAGATTTGAATTTTTTTTTTTTTTTTGTTGACTTTTTTTTTCTGTCGTTATTGTCTCTCTCATTCACTCACTCACTCTTAAAATTTTAGATGGCTGATGTCCTTTAATGTGCATCAAACTAACAATACCCTTTTTATTCAGATTTAAATTACTTACTCAATTACCATCAAGACTATTTCTAAAAAGAACATTTACAACTACTACTATTCCATCCAATATTAATTATACTCAAATTAGGATGACTACCGATTATATTGAGAAACATAAGAAATTAGCACCACATTTTGTTGGTCTTAATACTATTCAAAATGCCGAACCATCAAATGTTAAAGATTTCGTTAAAAAACATGATGGTCATACCGTTATTAAAAAAGTTTTAATTGCAAATAATGGTATTGGTGCCGTTAAAGAAATAAGATCCGTTAGAAAATGGGCTTATGAAACTTTTGGTGATGAAAAAGCTATTCAATTCGTTGCCATGGCTACACCTGATGATTTAGAAGCTAATGCTGAATATATTAGAATGGCTGATCAATACGTTGATGTTCCAGGTGGTACTAATAATAACAATTATGCTAATGTTGATTTAATTGTTGAAATTGCTGAAAGAACAAAGTGTGATGCCGTTTGGGCAGGTTGGGGTCATGCTTCTGAAAACCCTGATTTACCTGAAAAATTAGCTAAATCACCAAGAAAAATTATCTTTATTGGTCCTCCAGGTTCTGCTATGAGATCTTTAGGTGATAAAATTTCTTCAACTATTGTTGCTCAACATGCTAATGTCCCATGTATTCCTTGGTCTGGTACTGGTGTTGATAAAGTCCAAGTCGATGATGAAACTGGTTTAGTTTCTGTTGATGATGAAACTTATGCTAAAGGTTGTTGTACTGGACCTGAAGATGGTTTAGAAAAGGCAAAGAAAATTGGTTTCCCAGTTATGATTAAAGCTTCAGAAGGTGGTGGTGGTAAAGGTATCAGAAAAGTTGATGATGAAAAAGATTTCGTTAGATTATATCATCAAGCTGCTAATGAAATTCCAGGTTCTCCAATTTTCATTATGAAGCTTGCTGGTTCTGCAAGACATTTGGAAGTTCAATTATTAGCTGATCAATATGGTACTAATATTTCATTATTTGGTAGAGATTGTTCTGTTCAAAGAAGACATCAAAAAATTATTGAAGAAGCTCCTGTTACTATTGCCAATCCTGATACTTTTAGAGAAATGGAACAAGCTGCTATTAGATTAGGTGAATTAGTTGGTTACGTTTCTGCTGGTACTGTTGAATATCTTTATTCTCATGCTGATGAAAAATTCTATTTCTTAGAATTGAACCCAAGATTACAAGTTGAACATCCAACTACTGAAATGGTTTCCGGTGTTAATTTACCTGCTGCTCAATTACAAATTGCTATGGGTATCCCAATGCATAGAATTTCAGATATTAGATTACTCTATGGTATTGACCCACATACTTCAACTGAAATTGATTTCTCTTTTAAGAATGCTGATTCATTAAAAACTCAAAGAAAACCAACTCCAAAGGGTCATTGTACTGCTTGTCGTATTACTTCTGAAGATCCAAGTGAAGGTTTCAAACCATCTGGTGGTACTTTACATGAATTGAATTTCAGATCTTCTTCTAACGTTTGGGGTTATTTCTCTGTTGCCAACAAATCTTCTATTCATTCATTTGCTGATTCTCAATTTGGTCACATTTTCGCTTTTGGTGAGAATAGACAAGCTTCTAGAAAGCATATGGTTGTTGCTCTTAAGGAATTATCCATTAGAGGTGATTTCAGAACTACTGTTGAATATTTAATTAAATTATTGGAAACACCAGATTTCTCCGATAATACCATTACTACTGGTTGGTTAGATGAATTGATTACTAAGAAATTAACAGCTGAAAGACCAGATCCAAATGTTGCTACTATTTGTGGTGCTGTTACCAAGGCTTTCATCCAATCTGAAGAATGTAAGAAGGAATACAAGAATTTCTTAAGTAAGGGTCAAGTTCCATCCAAGGATTTATTAAAGACTATTTTCAATGTTGAATTCATTTATGAAGGTACCAAATACAAGTTCACTGTTGCCAAAGCTTCTGAAGAAAATTTCACTTTATTCATTAATGGTTCTAGAGCTTCTGTTAACGTTAAGCCATTATCTGATGGTGGTTTATTGATTGCACTTGGTGGTAAATCCCATTCTGTTTATTGGAAGGAAGAAGTTTCTGCTACTAGATTATCTGTTGATGGGAAGACTTGTTTATTAGAAGTTGAAAATGATCCTACTCAATTAAGAACTCCATCCCCTGGTAAGTTGGTCAAGTATTTGGTTGAAGATGGTGAACATATTGATGCTGGTCAACCATACGCTGAAGTTGAAGTTATGAAGATGTGTATGCCTTTGATTGCTGGTGAAGATGGTCACGTTCAAGTTTTAAAGCAACCTGGTTCCACTGTTAATGCTGGTGATATTTTGGCCATTTTATCTCTTGATGACCCATCTAAGGTTAAACATGCTCTTCCTTATGAAGCTACCTTACCAGAAATTGGTACTCCAACTATCAATGGTACTTCCCCAGTTTACCAATATGAAAGATTATTGAAAGTTTTAAAATCCATTCTTTCTGGTTTCGATAATCAAGTTGTTATGAAATCTACTTTAACTCAATTGATTGATGTTTTAAAGAACCCAGAATTACCTTATTCTGAATGGAACAACCAAATTTCTGCTTTACACTCAAGATTACCACCTAAGTTAGATGAACAATTAACTGAATTGATTGAAAGAACTAAAGGTAGAAATGCTGAATTCCCTGCTAAGCAAATCTTAACTTTATTTGAAAAGGCTACCAAGGAAGAAGAAGAAGATGTTTTATTCACTCAAGTTATCGCTCCATTAGTTTCTATTGCTGAAAGATACACTCACGGTCTATCTGGCCATGAATATTCTGTTTTTGCCAATTTATTAAACCAATATTACACTGTTGAATCCTTATTTGCTGGTGACAATGTTAGAGAAGAAGATGTTATTTTAAGATTAAGAGATGAAAATAAGGATGATTTATCAGTTGTTGTTGATGTTGCCTTATCTCACTCTAGAATCCCATCCAAGAACAACTTAATTATTGCCATTTTAGAACAATACCAAAATGTTTTGAAGGTTTCACCTGCTGCTGTTCAAGCTTTTAGATTACCATTGAAGCACATTGTTGAATTGGACACCAGAGCTACTGCCAAAGCTACTTTGAAAGCTAGAGAAATTTTGATTCAATGTTCTATGCCATCTATTAAGGAAAGAACTGATCAATTAGAACATATCTTAAAGTCATCTGTTATTTCTACCAAGTATGCTGAAATGGGTGTTCCAGAACACAAGTTGCCAGATATGAATGTTATTCAAGATATCATTGATTCCAAATACACTGTTTTTGATGTTTTAACTCAATTCCTTTGTTCTAAAGATCCATGGGTTGCTGCTGCCGCTGCTGAAGTTTACATTAGAAGAGCTTACAGAGCTTATTCTGTCCATGAAGTTAAACATAACATCAAGGAAGCTTCCAATGAATCATCTGTTATTACCTGGACTTTCCAATTGCCATCTTTATCAACTTCTGCCTTCAATGCTGTTCCTGAAGCTTTAAGAACTTCTCCAATGGACAGAACTTTATCTGTTTCTGATTTGAACTTTATGATTAATAAGAATGACACTCAACCATTAAGAACTGGTGCTCTCGTTTCTGCCAAGCACTTAGATGAAGCTGAATCTGCTTTATTAACCGGTTTGAAAGCTATTGCCGGTGCTAACAAGGAACAATCTCAATTGGTTAATGTTATCAACGTTGTCATCGATTCTATTGATGGTTACTCTGGCAATGAAAAGGTTTTAGCTCAAATGCAACAATTGATTAATGACAACAGTGCTCAATTAACTGCTTCTGGTGTTAGAAGAGCTACCTTTGTTTTAGGTGATGATAATGGTTCTTATCCACAATATTACACTTTTAAGATTTCTGACAAGGCTGGTGTTTACAATGAAGATGAAATGATTAGACACATTGAACCTGCTTTAGCTTACCAATTGGAATTAGGAAGATTATCTAACTTCAACATTGAATCTACCTCAACCAACAACAGAAACATTCATGTTTACAAGGCTACTTCCAAGAATTCAGCTGGTATTGATACTAGATACTTTACTAGAGGTATCATTAGAACTGGTTCCATCAAATCTGATATTACTGCTTCTGAATACTTAACTTCTGAAGCTCACAGATTAGTCTCTGATATCTTAGATCAATTAGAAATTCTTGATACTTCCAACACTGATCTGAATCACATTTTCCTCAACTTTTCTGCTGTCTTCAATATTACACCAGAAGATGTCGAAAATGCCTTTGCTTCATTCTTAGAAAGATTTGGTAGAAGATTATGGAGATTAAGAGTTACTGGTGCTGAAATTAGAATCATGTGTACCAACCCTGAAACTGGTATTCCATTCCCATTACGTGCTGTTATTAACAATGTTTCTGGTTATGTTGTCAAGTCTGATTTATACTATGAAGAAAAGAATGCCAACGGTGAATGGATCTTCAAGTCAATTGGTATCCCTGGTGCCATGCATATGAGACCAATCTCTACTCCTTACCCAACTAAGGAATGGTTACAACCAAAGAGACAAAGAGCTCATCAATTAGGTACTACTTATGTTTACGATTTCCCAGAATTGTTCAAGCAAGCTTTAGCTGCTTCTTGGAAATCATTTGATTCTTCCATTCAAGTTACTGATTCATTCTTTACTTACGAAGAACTGATTTTAGATGAAACTGATGTTTTAACTCCTGTTAACAGAGAACCTGGTGCTAACACTATTGGTATGGTTGGTTTCTTAATTACTGCTAAGACCCCAGAATATCCAAAGGGTAGACAATTTGTTATTGTTGCTAATGATATCACTTTTAAGATTGGTTCCTTTGGTCCAGAAGAAGATTACTTCTTTAACAAAGTTACTGAATTTGCTAGAAACGCTGGTATTCCAAGAATTTACTTATCTGCTAACTCTGGTGCTAGAATTGGTATTGCTGAAGAACTGTTACCTTACTACAAGGTTGCTTGGAATGATGAATCTGATTATTCAAAGGGGTTCTCTTACTTATACTTAACTGATGCTGATTTAGCTTCACTGGAACAAGCTGGTAAGTCTGATGCTGTTATTACTGAAAAGATTGTTGAAAATGGTGAAACTAGACATCAAATTACTACCATTGTTGGTTCTGAAGATGGTTTAGGTGTTGAATGTTTGAAGGGTTCCGGTTTAATTGCTGGTGCTACCTCAAGAGCTTACAAGGATATCTTCACTATTACATTGGTTACTTGTAGATCTGTTGGTATTGGTGCCTATTTGGTTAGATTGGGTGAAAGAGCTATTCAAGTTGAAGGTCAACCCATCATTTTAACTGGTGCTCCAGCTATTAACAAATTATTAGGTAGAGAAGTTTATTCTTCTAATTTACAATTAGGTGGTACTCAAATCATGTACAAGAATGGTGTTTCTCACTTAACTGCTACTGATGATTTAGATGGTGTTCAAAAGATCATGAATTGGTTATCTTACCTTCCAGCAAAGAGAGGTCAACCAGTTCCAATTATGGAATCATTAGAAGATCCATGGGACAGACCAGTTGATTTCAAGCCAATCAAGAATGAACAATATGATGTTAGATGGATGATTGAAGGTAAGGAATCTGAAGATGGTTTCGAATACGGTTTATTCGATAAGGGTTCATTCCAAGAAACTTTATCAGGTTGGGCTAAGGGTGTTGTTGTTGGTAGAGCTAGATTAGGTGGTATCCCAATGGGTGTTATTGGTGTTGAAACTAGAATGGTTGAAAACTTATTCCCAGCTGATCCTGCTAACCCAGATTCTACTGAATTCCTTGTTCAAGAAGCTGGTCAAGTTTGGTACCCTAACTCTGCTTTCAAGACTGCTCAAGCTATCAATGATTTCAACCATGGTGAACAATTACCTTTGATGATTTTAGCTAATTGGAGAGGTTTCTCTGGTGGTCAAAGAGATATGTACAATGAAGTTCTTAAATATGGTTCTTTCATTGTTGATGCCCTTGTTGATTTCAAGCAACCAATTTTCACTTATATTCCACCAACTGGTGAATTAAGAGGTGGTTCTTGGGTTGTTGTTGATCCAACTATTAACGAAGATATGATGGAAATGTACGCTGATGTTGAATCTAGAGCTGGTGTTTTAGAACCTGCTGGTATGGTTGGTATTAAGTACAGAGAAAACAAATTACTTGATACTATGAACAGATTGGATAATTCTTGTAAGGAATTAGTTGCTAAGGTTGCTTCTGCCGTTGATGAAGATGAAAAGGCTAAGTTATCAAAGGAATTAAGAACTAGACAAGAAAAATTATTACCTGTTTACCAACAAATTTCTGTTCAATTTGCAGACTTACATGACAGATCTGGTCGTATGTTAGCTAAGGGTACTATTAGAAAGGAATTGGAATGGTGTGAAGCTAGAAGATATTTCTTCTGGAGAGTTAGAAGAAGATTGAATGAAGAATACTTATTAAAGAGAATTGGTGAACAAATTCCACAATCAACTAGATTGGAAAAGACTGCTAGGTTGAATTCCTTCTACCCCCCAAGTTTGGATGTTGAAAACGATAAGGATGTTGCCTTATGGATTGAAGACAACCACAAGACATTAGATTCTCAATTGAAGAAGTTGAAGGGTGATGCTGTTAAGCAAACCCTTGCTAAGTTATTCAAGACTGATATCAAGAACACCGCTCAAGGTTTATCTGAAATCATGTCCTTATTACCAACTGAAGAAAAGAATGAAATTTTAAAGTTGTTAAAATAAAGTTGAATAATGAAGCGAAATGAAATGGTCTTGAACGCATATGTGTTTTTTAGTTTGTTTGTTTGAACATAAATGTTTACAGCCATTGATTTTACTTACATATTATTATTGTCTATTCTTGTTTTATATTAATTTGAATTTAGTTATGAAAAAAAAAACTTAACGCGTAATGAGCATTCTAATTTGCCCTTCTATTTATCACTTCTTTCTTTAGCTAATTGCTCTTATTTTTTCTTATTTAATACCCATTTAAACACCTAAAGGTACATTAGTTTTTTTACATACATGAAATTTTCCATTACACTCTTTATTTACTTTTTTATTGCATCAACTTTAGCACTTCCATTATTCCCCTTTGGAAAGGGTAAAAAAGAGAAATATTTCATTCAATTGAAAGCCCCTGATACAATAGAAAAGCTTTGTTCCCAAGACGACAATGTTAAGACTATCCGGCATTTGAGACAAGAAATCAAAAAGAGATTCACATTTGGTAAATTTGAAGGTTTAGCAGGTGAATTTTCCGAAGAAGTTATACAAAGAATAGCATCTAATCCATTAATTGAAATGATAACCAAGGATATCCCCTTAAATGCTTATGATATACAGTATGATGCTCCACATCATTTAGTGCGTATTTCACAAGAAGAACCTGTTGAATATGATCAAGAAATGACCTTTGAATATTCAGGATTGAATCAAGCTCAAGGTGTTAGAGCTTATATAATTGACACTGGAGTTTACGTTGAGCATCCTGAATTTGAAGGTCGAGCCGAACTTGGGCCAAATTTTAGTGAAGATTATAAGAATATCGATTATGTTGGTCATGGTACACACGTTGCAGGTATAGTTGGATCAAGAACTTATGGTGTTGCCAAAAAAATCAATATTCATTCAGTTAAGGTTTTAGATAAGGATGGTCAGGGGTCTTTATCATCAGTCATTGCCGGATTAGAATATGCTGTTAATCATCTGAAGGAAAATGGTAACCAACCATCAATTGCCAACTTATCATTAGGAGCAATTAAATCATCGATTTTAGATGCGGCAGTTAAAGCAGCTTATCAAGCTGGGTTAGTTATGATCGTTGCAGCTGGGAATAATAACATGGATGCATGTAGAACTTCACCTGCAGGGTCACCATATGCTATAACAGTTGGTGCAATTAATGATTATAATGATAACATTGCTCATTTTTCGAATTTTGGTCAATGCGTTGATATATTCGCCGGTGGTGTTGATGTTCAAAGTTTAGCCAATTTTCAACATTCTACTAATACCGTTCAAATGTTAAGTGGTACATCAATGGCAAGTCCAATAGTTGCTGGTTTGGCTGGTATTTTGTTAAATCAGGGTATATCAATTGATAAAATCTTATTAGAAATCCAACAAATGGCAATTGCAGATGCTATTCCAAAATATAGTTTAGTCGCTCGTAAGGGTAGCCCAAATTTAATTGCTAATAATGGATTTATTGATTCAACAAATATGTACGGAATGAAAAATGCAACAACAGCCATATCGTTATTACACATTTAATCTAGTACTTACTACACACATGTTATATAACTAGTTAGTTAATTAGTTATTGTTCTTTTTTTTTAATTTATAAACATTTTAATTTACATAAACTTGATTAAGAGTTGACTTAAAACAAATCCACAAATACACGTTAAAGCCTACACAAACGCAAACACACTGTGCTTGTGTTGCTTTTAGTTTAACAATGACAAGAATGAGAGAAACAAATGGCAAAATCACCAGTTTTCAAATCGTAACTTAAACACAATTGAGAAAATTTACATTCGATTGAATCTGGAGTTGAGTGATTGTGAATACCATTTTCCAAACCTAAAGCTTCAGGATCAATTGCCGCTTCAGTAAATGAATCACATGAATTATCACAAGCACATTTAAGTGTCTTCTTTAAAACATTAACATCAATCATATCATCATCAGCTAAATTATGATTATGACCATCTATTGAATTGCTAAATTGTGAACTAGCATCGTTATTTGAATTCAAATTTTGAGTCATTGTTGCCGCAGGTGAGATTGTATCAGATTGCATTAAATGATGATGATGATGTGAAAGATCTTGATGATTATTTTCTAATTCAAGGGGTAAAATAAATTCAGAACCAGCTGTGTCATTAATCGGCAGGATGAACTTTTCATACAATAATTTTAATATCTTATCCTTTGATTTATCCCTTGATAAATTTGATTTAATTAATTTATCCAATGGCAAATTAACAACAAATAAAACCCTGTATAAATCTTGAGTTAAATTAAGTTTTAATATCGTTAAAAACAAATTAAAATCTTTAATCGTTGATTGTTTATTTTCACAATTTTGACATACATTTACCGATGATCTTAATGAAGGTAAAATTGTTTTACAACCGAAACATAAATTTGAATTTTCAGAAGCTAATGAATGTGGTGATAAATTTATGTTATGTTCATGTTGATATTTTGAAAGAAAAGATAGTTGAAGCATAGATTGTTGTTCTTCAGATAATGTTAATGGGTTCAATTTTGGATCAATGGAAAGTATATTTAAAGAAAACATTTGATCGTTGTAATTGATTTCAAATTGAGGATCCCAAGGTTCATCATTTAATTCGTTAGCATCCAAAAGGGAAAGAGTAGGGTCGATAAATTGAGAACCCTTATTCAAATCAATTGAATTGATACTTATATTGGCAACATTAATATCATTAGTATTATTAGTAGTAGTGTTGGTATGAAGATGATTATTATTGTTGTTGTTATTTGAAGATGCGTTATTAATGCCATTCTGTGAACCAAGAGATTGATGGTAATTAGACTTATTAGGTGTGTACTCTTTTAATTCTAAAGTGTTAGACATGGAACTCTTTTGTTTGGGGAAAGATTTTGAGTTCAAAGAAATGGGCTGTTGATGAACGGTTGATTTTAGAAACTCTGCTAGCTGTGCAATTTCTTCATGGGAAGGAGGAGTTGAGGGGTTTCTTGGGGTTGTACGTTCACTTCCAACCTTCCTCTTGGCCTGGTTGTACTTTTTCTGGTCTCTTTCAATCATTCTACAACGGTAGCACGTTTTGAATTGTAGATGCTGCGGGTCTTCGTCAAGTGTACGCTTGCGTTTGCAACGACGACATGTTGAGATCTTCCCGTTGACGTAGTAGTACTGGTTCGGATCGTCCATTGAGGGGGGCAAATGTTGGGTCGATGGTAAAACTAAGCTTGTTGACAATTTTGAATTTTCTTTTTTTTCCCCTGAGCAGTCCTGAAAATAAGTGTCGCTTACGTAATCAAAGTTTTTTTTTCTTTTTTACCTGTGCACCAAATCAATATGCTCAGCAAAGAAAGTTGTGTGTTAAAACAAAATGTGTGTTCATTATTCGAATTATACATACAAAATACAAAATAGATCTATCTAATCAAATTTGTAAAAGCCTTGGTCTTCTAAGTATAAGACAACCTTTTGGATAGCAACGTTTACATCAGAGTCAGTACCCAAATCAACAGAAAGTTCAGCATTTTGAACTGGCTTGAAATCTTCAAGAGCCTTTTGACCTTCTGGGGAATCAAAGTAACCGAATCTATCATTAGCCTTTGTTAATTCTAAAGAGGTTTCAATGTTAACAGAAATAAAAGAACCTGATTTTTCAGATGCTTTTTTCAAAGAGGCAAATTCAGCATCAGTGAAAACTTCCTTTGAGTTGGCAATAATAACACCAGCACCAGATCTAACAAGTTCAGGAACAACAAATGAAAGGTATTTCTTGTCTAAAGTTTCATCATCGATTAAGGTGATGTGTCTACCACCGTTAAATTGGTTGAAAGTAGCTTGTAAAGCATGTGAGAAAGCTTTGATACCAGAATATTGTAAACCTGAAAGGTAAAGGGCGAAACCTTGTTGAGGTCTTGGAGGTTGAGAAGTTCTTAAAATCTTAACAACTTCAGTATATGAAAACCAATTTGGAATTTCAGTACCATCTCTTAATGCCTTTCTTAATTGTGTACCAGAGATAGTGGCAGTTTTAGTACCAGCTGGGACGGTATCAATTGGGGCGTATTTCTTTTCATCTGGTAAATAGGTAACCATTCTAAATGGGACAATTTCAATACCTAATTCAGTAGAGTGCTTTTCACATAATTCAATGGCATCGTTAGGAGCATAGAAATCAACACCTTGAGAGTTAGAACCAGGACCGGCATGATCTCTACCAACAATGAAATGAGTAGCACCGTAATTTTTTCTAATAATGGCATGCCACAAAGCTTCTCTGTCACCACCCATTCTCATTGCTAAAGGTAAGAGAGCTAATTGGGCCATACCAGTAGGGTATTTCTTAATAATTTCATGGTAAACCTTGACTCTGGTATGATGGTCAATGTCACCTGGTTTAGTAGCACCAACAACTGGGTGAATCAAAAGTTTGGCCATTTGAGATCTAGCAGCTCTAATAGTTAATTCTCTGTGTGCTCTGTGTAATGGGTTACGAGTTTGGAAAGCGACAACCTTTGACCATGATTTGGACCCGAATTCAGATCTCAATTGAGCTGGGGACTTTCTAGATTCAGTGTAATCATAATGTTTAGGTAATGAAATGGCATCAATGGCACCACCGATGTAAACATCCTTGGCAACGTCAAAGAGGTATCTAACAGCTGGATGTTCAGGGTCCCCTCTGAAAACTCTTTCAGCTTCGAGTTTCTTATCTGGGGTATAAATATCACCAATAGTGATGATAGCTAAAGCAGCATCATCTCTTGGATCTCTTAAAGCAACTCTGTCACCAACTGAAAAAGCACCAGCTTCTTCATTAGAAACGTCAAGAGTGATAGGCATGGACCATAATTCACCGGAAACAAGTCTCATGTTGTCTCTAATACCTTCATAATCAGCTTGACTGTTAAACCCAACTAATGGAGAGAACCCACCATTAAGGATCAACTCTAAATCACACAATTGTCTGTCTGAAAGGACAATTGACTTTAAAGAAGCAACTTCAGCAATAAGTGCATCCTTTTTATCAGCATCTCTGGCAATTAAATCTTGTAAAATCCCTCCGTGTGGTGTGGCCATTTTTTGTTAGTCTTGTTCTCATTTCAATCCCCATTCAAATCCCATACTTGTTCTTCTTTATATATAATTAAACACTTTTTACACATAATTGAAAAGTGTGGCGTTTCCTATGAGCCACAATTGAAATTTATTTTTCAAATCTAATGTTCACATGATGTTCAAATCCCGTGTGGTGGCTTATCATCAAACAAATTAGCATTCACAATTAGTAAACTCCTGTTATCAGTTATCACTAGCTATTTACACATTAATATCTATTGTTAATCAAATTACTATTTTAATTTATTTTCTTAGATGTTTAAAAATTTTTTCCATGTCACGTGATTTACGTATATAATTTGGCTGAGCATTTTCACGTGACATGATAAATATACATATTTATATGCTCAGAAATCATCAAAAGTGTGATTTTTATACCTTTGTAATCTTGTAGCTTGGTGGATCATAATGAAATTAGTCTTACTAGTTTTACAAATATAAACATGGAGAAATCAAGGAAAGAATATTTTGTATTTACATTTTTCCTATTTGGGAAATTTTTCAGTTCTTCTAAATTGGTATTAACTCTTTTTTTTAATATCTTCACCTAAGCTCTCTTGTTTCATACTAATTTGATTGTAATAATCATGTCCACTCTCAGTTCACCCCAAAAACTGAACAAGAAACAATCTTTGTCAATTTTGAGTTCATCCAATGTTAATAGGATAAATAACATCCCCACGTCTAACCACCTTAATTCCCCTCAAAAGGAAAGAATTATCTCTGAATCAACTGGTCTAATCAAATTCTCAATTAAAAAAACACAAGTAGGTACAGAAAATTCACCAGAGAAAAAACCATTACCAATTTTCGTACCAATTGATCAAACACCAAATGAAGAAGAAGAAGAAGAAGAAGAAGAAGAACAAAAAACTTTTGAAAAATTAAGCAATAGCTCCAAGACAAATGACAATCATAACATCAACGAAGATGATGATTTGTTATTTCAAATGGCTTTTAAGCAAAGATTAATAATGGAATTGAAAGATCAATTAAAACAAGCAGAATTAGAATTATCACAATTAGAATTACAATATAGAGAAAAAAATATACCACAAGAAAAACATCAAACATCTAATATACCAACTCAAATACAGGATATCCCACTTGTTCAAAAAGTCAAAAAGACTACTTCGATCTTAAATTTCCCAAATACTCAATCAACTGTCAATTCAACTCAAACTCAATTTACTAAAAATTTAAATCAATTCACATCGAATTTTCAAACTACATCTAATGGTTTGTTTTCAAAGGGGAAAGAAATTTGGGGTAATAGGATAAAGAAGGATATTCAGTTAGGCCAAGAATTAATTTCTCAAATGTTTGAAAATAATGCACCTGCTTCCCAATCTGATAATGATTCAGATGAAGAGTTGATAGACGATAATCAATTCGAATACAGTGTAGATTTTGATATTGATCATTTAAACAAAATGAATGTTACCAATAAATTAAGAAATGATAAAATCTTACAACAATTACAAGAAGAAAATGAAGAGGAAGAAGAACTCGATCAATCATCGTTTGACGAAGATGACAGATTATCATCAGATGATGAACATTATGGTGGTGAAACTAAACCATACATGTAATATATGCTCATATATATATATACACACTATTTACTGATAATGGGGTTCATAATCTCCCCCACGATAATTATATACATTTTTACATTCAACCACTCTTAATTCACAATACTTCATAGATGGATCATTTATAACCCCTTTAGAGTCTGACATTTTACTTGTTATATGTAATACTCTCTTCATAACACTTAAAACTTCATTGGTAGCTTTAAGTATATCCCTTGAATGATAATATCTGTCAAGCAGTAAGCATGAAAACATATCACCTACCCCAGTGAAATGACCATCAACTTCTTGGATTTTAAAATAAACCAATTCATCCTTTAAATCTACACTTGAAATACAACAAATAATATTTCCATGATCATTTGACAATTCATTGATAGTTTCTGGGACCAATGAAGATAAAACAACATGTTTAACATTATATTTTTCATGAACCCTCCTTAATGCATCCTTTAATGATTGAACTGAAGTAATTTTAGTTTCCATTAATAATTCCAATTCAAATTGATTTGGTGTAACAATATCAATCAAACCCGTTGATAATATAGATTGATAAACTGGGATAACATCTTCACTAACGTATAAGACACCTTCATCACCCATAACAGGATCTAATAACCATAATGGTGCTTCTTTATCTAATTCAATATGTCTCTTTTTAATATCAATACATATATCACCAACAGTTTTTAATGATTCACTCCCAAAAACATATCCTGTTAATAATGCATTATATTTATGACCAACTTTTTTCAATCCTGTGTATATTTCATTTAATTCATCTGATGTCGAACAAGTCCCCTCCCAAGATCCATAACCTGTATGATTAGAAAAATTGACTGTGTTTAAAACATCTACATCCCAATTTAACATTTGTAAAGGAAATGTAGTCGCCTTATTACCAACATAACCATGAACAACATGTGATTGGATATTCAACACCTTAGTAGCACTTGTTATTTCATCCATAATAAGCCAGTTAAAAAGAAGGAAAGCTGACTGAAAATTAAAATGGCGGCTAACTTACTTACTTAGTTTAGCAATAGAACTTATCGCAATGAATCATCTCAATCTCTCAAAATTTTTTTATGCAGCTAAATTTGTCAATTTTGAAAGACTTAGCTCAGCACCAACTAAAAGTTGGCTCGCGTTTATTAACCGGTTTCAACCTTTCGATGATAACAACACGTGATGGTTCATTATCATAAAATCTATTATTAGGAATTGAAATTTCGCTGTTGTTGCAATTGCCGTTACTGCTGAGATTATTATTATTATAATTATTGCTATTACATGTAGCACCAATATTTGTTGTGTGATTTGATGCAGTATCATTATATGGGACCCCCATTTCGGAAAAGCTGTAATACCTAGGAACATAATCATTTTCATTAGATGGGTTATTTTGATCCATTATATTAAAATTTATAGTTTGATAGTCTTTATCAGTCATTTCACCATTTAATAACTGTGTCCAATTTCTCTGTAAAGTTGTCCTTAAATCGATTTGTGCTAATTTGGAAGTGGCTAATGGCGCAGAAACACTTCTTAATTGTTTCCTAGGCAGTAAAAAGGACATTGGATTATCAATTTTAGAGTTTATTTCAACCTCTGTGTCAATTACAATCATCCTTGTTTTTCTAACTAAATCTAATGGCCCATCACTGGGGTATTTAAGTGACTCCACAATATTCCATGCTTGTCCTTTAATAATAGCCAATTGCTTTTTGAAAATCCTCTCACTGAACCCAGTGTCTTTGCTAAAAAGTTCCCTTAATTGAAACGTTGTTTCTTCCCACCATTTTTTGCTTGTGAGTAACGGCAAATAATGTTCTCTTGTTTCCCTTGAAAATGGATTCCCAATAATATTAATGGGTAAATAAAGCCAACCATAGGGATAACTTCTCCAGCTATCAGGATGTTTCCAAGGGAACGAAAGCCCATTATCAATAGCACCAATTTCAATTTTTGGGTTGCCATCTTCGTCTATATTTACATAATCTAAATGTACCAGCCAGTTATCTAAACTTCTATCTGTGTTCCTCAGAATAAAATCAAGTATAACTAATTTCTCCAATTCCAAAATCAACGATTTGATAGTCTTAGAATTCCAATAAAACCCTTGAAACCCATACCCATTTCTATTACTATGAGACTGATATTCAATAGTTGGTAGGGGATACTTTTGGAAAAAATCATTAGCATTCATATATCCATCAAGAAATAACTGAAATGATCCAATTCTCTTTGGTGGGTCCTTATCAATTAATGATTCCCAAAATGGCTTGTAAAATGATTCAGATTGTAATTCAACAGGCTCTGTGTGGGGTACAATAAAACTCTGTAACTGACAATCCAATAAACACGCCCCACTCTCAGACATGAATGCAGTGTTAGGTATCAAACAAGGCCGACCAAAAAAGCAGGGTAATAAATTTCTATGTAACCATTTTGTCATCTTAGGTGATAAAGGACCATATGGTTCTTCTAATTGAGGTTTGAAAACACCAATCTTTTTATTCATACTATTGTAAATAAAATAGCTTCCAGATGAACCTAAGCTAATCAATTCAGGTTGAATTCCTTTATCAATTGCCTGTTTAGCCTCTAAAACAGCAATGTCGAATTTTTCTTGATACATGCAATATCTTGAATCCATGGGAATGTTTAATTCATACGGTAAAATACGAATATCTGGCTTGAAAACTGAATGCTCAATTTCAATCGTTCTACTTAAAGATATATTAGACCCCAACATACCCCGAAAAGCCTCAAATTCTTTGGAAACTTTATCAATTGCCTTGCTTATTAACAAAATATGCGATTCATTAGCTGGTTTCCCATTGTTTTTATCTTCTATATACTTTAACCCAAATAAATCACTAATTTTAACGCTTTTACGCGTCAAGTTTTCTGAAATCAATGGGGTTTTGCTTGAAGGGGTAACAATTGGCAGTGTGAAATACCTTTGTTGGTAGTTAACGGTGTCCTGGGGCTCTAACTGCTTGCTTTTTGTCATCTGGACTTCCAGCAAAAATGAAAATGAGCATGATCAAGATCGCATGTTAGTTTTTTTGATTTGTTGAGTTGATTCTTCTTTAATCAATAACTCCCATGGCACAACTCACAGATATACCCGTACCTGTTCTACAGAGGATTGGGAGGCTTTTAGGCCAAAATGACAAAGTGAATTTGATGTACACTAGTTACGATCTGTACTCTGCTATTCAACCGATTTTATACGAGAAGATCCTTATTACCCCATTAGCCTTAGGGAAATCCCCTACCGATTTCAGAGAAGGACTACACACAGTGATAGGAACATTAGCAACACCATTAGCTACTGAAGAGTTGAACAAGAGGATATATAACGCTAGACAAGAAGTTTTTTTACAATCACTTCAGATCAACCCAGAATTATCCAAAATGGTTAAAGAAATAGTTTTGTATGCAGCTTATCCAAATACAGAAATATCAAATGTTATTGACAAGAACTTACTGCTTTTTTTTGAAACTGAATGCCCAAATATTGTCAAGTTTGATATGGTTAACACTAACCCATATGAAATAATTATACCATCTTTAAAGAGTGTCCATTTATACAAATTGAGTTCATTGGAAAATGTTATAAACATGAATATTGATGAATTGATACTAACTTCAAATAATATAAAATATGATTTCAACTTGTTAGATAAACAAAAGGCTATCATTTTCTTCTCTAACCTTAAGGTTCTCATCTTTAACGATGGATTATCACAAGTTTTAACATTGAATTATTTAAAGGGGTTGAATATATTTTTAAAACTTAATAGATTAAAATTGATTCATTATCACAGTGGTAGTGAAGCTACATTGGAATGCAATTCTGTTGCTGAGCATTTTTTTACTATGATTACATTACAAGATTTAAAAGAATTAGAGTTGGACGTTGGTTGTGACGATATTGTTTGTTCATGTTATGAAAATTTGAGCAATATTTTGAAAAATAAAACAGAATTATCATTGCGTTCACTTTCGATTGTTCAACAAACAACACAACGGGATCATAATTATTCTGAAAAATTCGATTTTGACACTACAAATTTTTTAAAAGCTTTACCTAATATCTCTCAATTGAAAGAGTTATTTATTCGACATCAATACCCATTAGATTTTAACTGTGTTGGTGGTTTTGAAGGCAATTATTTACACAGGATAGAATTTTACAAGAATACATTACCCCTATTAACAGGATTAGAAACTTTATGTGCACCAACATTTATGCAATCTGTTGCTTGTTATGAACAATTAATGTCTGATCTCCTTTGGAATAACACATGTAATTGCAAGGAATGTGAAGATTATACCAGTATTTTTGATGATTACATTCAAAATCATAGATATTTTTCAGATTACAATGGTAGGTTTGTAGATATGTTCCCATTCTTTCTTTTTGGTCAAGTGGGGAAAACTATAGCATCTACTTTAGTTAATGGTGAAACAGATCTAGATTTATTAAAATACCCGAAACTTTTGAAATATTGGGATTTCCATACTGGAGATCATGAAATCGTCCATATGGATGAGTTCTCATCATGTGGAATTGATTCAACGGCGTTTGATGGATTAAGTATCGTTGTCAATCACTTTCTTAAAAATTATGTCGATGAGATTAAATCTCTTCAAAAGAACGTGAAAAATGTCCTACTAAGCGGAATTCTTTACCACGTTGATGACAATGTGTATTAATCTTAGATAGATAATTTTTACAACAGTGTATGGTATATTTCCCGTATTTTCAAATTGAAAAATACAAGGTCTTGATTTGAAAAGATTTGAATTTTTTTAGTTTTAATGTTTTTTTTTTGTTTACCTTTCAAACTTATCGTTACCTTGTTTACCAAATTTCCATATAAAAACTATGTCAGAGGATAGCCCCAATATTTCTTTGACACCTGAAATATGGGATTCATTTTCTAATTTATGCTTAAAATTGATGGGCGAAAAATTGACAGAAAATGAGAGAAACACGGTTTGTTTGAATCAGTTCATTCAACCAAACACGAATGAAGCTATTTATTTAATCGACTTTGAAGAAGAAACACAACCTGGAATTCTATTGACACAATCATTATCTGAAATTCACACAAGAAAATGTAAATCAATTACTACAGTGATCAAAAGATCATATTTATTAAACAATGATTCACTTGATTCAAGTTTGATAACAATAAATATCCCATTAGCATCATTAAAAACTAAGTCAGATGAGAACATCGAAGTTTTAAAATCTCTTGTTAGATCTAATTTTGATTCTTATTTTGACATATTATACCAATCGGGGCAACTAGGAGTTGTACCAGATATTTTAATTAATAAAGTCAAAAGATGCATTAAAGATTTGCTTATTTCATTACATAGGATTCAACATTCAGTTTTTATACCACAATTAATTTCATTTGTTCCAAATAATCTTATTCAGCTTTTAACAAGGGGTACAACGAACACAGAGGAGGAAACAACATTATTAAACTCCCTTCAATCAGTTTCAAATAAGTGGGTTACTAAAATCGATGAAATTATTGATATGTCAAGACAAGTTAAAGAAGGTTCTGTGTTAGATGAAATCAATTTCTGGTCAACTCGTGAAGAAACATTAATTTCAATTGAAAAACAAATACATTCTAATGATATATCGAAGATAATCGATTATTTAAGGGAAAACAAAAGATCGCATGGTGCTATTAACTTCTTAACTAGTAATAAAATTAAAGACACTATATCTGAAGCTAATAAAAATCATAGATTTTTAAAGGATCTGCCATACCAAGAAATTTCTTCAGCTATTGATATTGATAGTTTACAATTGGAAATTAAAACGTTGTTTTTACAAATGAAAAAACTTAGAACGCTGAATTATCCTATTCAACGAGCGGTTGAACTTATGGAAATATTCATAATTGAAATCAAAACTAAATTTATTGAAATTTTGGATCAGGCTAATTATATGGCATTGGATTTAGAAACATTTGAATTGAAAAAATCTGAATTAAAATCCATTTTAACATATTTTGATGACCAATTAAGAAGTTTTGTTAGTTTAGCAAGAGAACAACAAAGAAAAAGAGGAGAAGGCTTTACCTCACTTCAACTGGAAGGTTTAAAGTCATTGAGAAATTCCCTAGGGGCAATTTCAAATATGAAATATTCATTTGAAGAAATATCAAATCAAGTGTTGCAATTTGTTTCATCAAACGACAATCATTTATTGTCATCTGTGTTAAGACAATCAATTACTAATGAACTGGATAATTTAAAATTGGATATTTCAAATTTTAAGTTGAACTCAATCTCCACAACTGAAAGCATGAGCCAATTTGAATCAAGTTTTGATCAACGTTTATACAGTGTCGAAGTAAAGCTCATCAACGGTCTTAAATCACTTTTAGATCTTTGTATTCAATATGATGGTGAGATATTATTTGAAACGATTGAAAAATATGTTTATTTACTCAAACGCCCAAATATTAGAATATCATTGACTAAATATCACCCCAAATTATTATCCAGTATTAATTTTATTTTAGATGAAATTGAGTTGAAGTTGAAAAACATATCATTTGTTACTTCAATGATTGAATCTAGGGGTATTCCACCAAAATCTACAAAGCTTCTATTTTTCAGGTATTCAATGCTTTCCTTAGCAAAAGTTAACTCTAGGCTAGAATTGATTTTATCACCCAAATGGCCAAATTACCCAGAGGGCCAACCATTCTTAACTAAGATTACCAGAATTATATCTGAATTAAACAGTGATATTAATACCGATGAATGGGTAAATGATGTTAATGATAAATTAAAATATTCTTTGACCACTAATAATATCTTACTTTGCCATAATGAAAATGGGAAACTTAAAATAACTGTCAACTTAGATGAGAATGAAAAATCGGTCATTGAAGAATTTAACTGTTTAAAAATCCTTGGGCTTGATGATGATAAATTGATCAAGGGTCAGTATATTACCAAGCTTGAAAATATCACGCCATATGCAATGTCATTAGAAAACTCAATCCAAAATTTGAATTATTGTGTTGAAAATTCAGATATGCTTGGGAACATGGAAATTCTTATAAGACCCTTTCTAATTAAATTGTTTGATAGCTTTGAATCATTAATGAATAAGTCATGGAAAGAACTTTTAACGGAAAAACAACATTTAGATTCGGGTTACACTGATATTGATTTGACCCAGACAATTACACAAATCAATGAACTGTCTTCATATGCAATTAGTTGCGTTGGGAATCTTCAAAAAATCAAACTCATTAGAATTGAATTATTCAAGTCACTCGAAGAATTAGCAAAATGTAAATATAATAAAGAAGCTATTAAATCACACTGTGATAAAATTCAAATAGTTGTCAATCAATTACTTGTTGGTTTATATCCTAATTTAGACGAATTCATTCAATCTCTCAATAACACCATCAAGGAGATATTGATTGATAAATTGAAATTAAAGTTTAAGGAATTAAAGTTTCAATGGGAATCTGATGCTTTGCCAATCTTATTCGATACCCAAAAACATCAAATAATAAGTGAAAATTTAAAGTTTATTATTTCACCACCACTTGAAGTATCAAAGGATCATTTTTTCAATATTGTTAACAAATACTGTGAAGTGATTAATGAACAAAACATAATCAATAGCTCTTTAGAACTTGTTTCTATAAATTTTGCTCTTGAAGAAGATTATTTAGATGACTATATCAGCACATTAAATACGATATCGAATGGTGTTATAAAAGCAAATCAGTTTTGTCAAGAATGGATCAATTTAAAATCAAAACTGAGTTTTAACTTAGAAGAGGTTACATTGAAGTTATCAAATGATCTAGCGAAATGGATTGAGTATATTAACGATTTGAAACAAATTGTAAAAAAGTTTGATTTGGTTAAAACTTTTAAGAGATTTGGGTTTATTGAAATCGATTATTTATGGGTTCAATCTAAACTATTCAGTGATTATGAAAAATTTCAAAATGATATCAGCCATCAATTTTCACTTGTTTTATTTGAAAAGACAAAGTATCTGGTTTTACAATTGCAAGAGTCTAAAGAATTGATATTTGATTCTAATATCATTTTGTCTCAACAAAACACGGTCATTGTTTATTTGTCAGATGTTCAATCTACTATATCTAAGATGGATGGGTTCAAAAATCTTATCGAAAATTCAAAAGTTGGTCATCGTATGCTATTGCAACAGAAATTCAAATTTCCATTTGATTGGGTGTATTATGATCAAATAAAAAATGAAATAGATTCCATTAACAGCTTACTTAATTCCAAGAAGCAATACATAAGAAAAAATTTTGATGTTCTGGTGTCCATTTCACACGATGAAAAACAAAATACTGTCAAGGCAATCCAAACAACCAAGGAAAAATGGAACAAGAAACAACTATCCTCAAATACCGATTTCAATGATTCTATTAAATTAATTGAGACATTTGAAAGAGCATTTGATCAACTGTCTTTGAAGATTAAACATATTACAGATGCATACAAGTTGCTTGAATTGCCGATCGAAATGGATGACCTTTTGATTACTGATATTACCACAGAATTATCAGAATTGAAAGCTGTTTGGGGTGTTATTGTTTCATTCACAAATTCAATCAACAGCATCAATAATATTTCATGGGATTCCCTATCAGTTACCTCCATTAGATCCAACTTAGTTGATCTTTTGACAAATTCAAAGTCTGTTTCCAACACTATCAGAACATACCCTGCATTTCAAAAAACAATGACGTATATTAACGATACATTAAGAACATTACCTTTACTTAATGAACTGAAAAGTGATGCGCTAAAGCCATATCATTGGAATGAAATATTTATGTCGTTAACAAGTAAGGATTGTCCTAAAGAATTAACAGTTGGTGATATCATTGCATTAAACCCTAATCTCCATGAAAAATATTTAAAGAATATTGTATCAAAGGCTGAATCCGAAAAGTTGATTGATGATTCTATTATGACTATTAACAATAGATGGGCCACTATGTCGTTTGATCTGATTTCATTCGGTAATAAATATACCATCATCACATCATGGGATAAACTGTTTTTAATGATTTCAGAGGATCTAAATACTTTATCATCAATAAAAGTATCCGTTCATTTTGAAAGATTTTCCAAAAGGGTCTATGCGTTGGAGTCTAAATTAGATAGTCTGTACACTATATTGGACACGTGGATGGATTTCCAAAGAAAATGGGTTTATCTATATGGCACTTTCAATGAGAATAAAAATATTAAGAATATTATGCCAATTGAGGTTACGAGGTTTGACAATATGACTTTAGAGCTTAAATATTTAATGAAAACAATTTTGAAAAACAATTTAGTTTTAGAAGTTATAAACATTCCTGATATTGTGATAACAATGAAAAGAGTCTCTGAAACTTTAGGTAGGGTCAAGACTTCTTTAGTTGTTTATTTGGAAAAACAAAGAGAAGAATTTCCTAGATTTTATTTTATTGGTAATGATGATTTATTAGAACTAATTGGAAATGCCAAATCACTTATTACTATTTCAAAGCATATTAAAAAAATGTTCATTGGTATTTCACGTTTATTTTATGATGAAAAAAGTATGGTTATAAATGGTGTTATTTCTTTGGATAACGAATGTTTGGTATTAGATGAGCCAGTTTCATTAATTAAGAACGAAGGTTTAAAGGAAATATTAACTGATTTAGAGCAAAAGATCAGATTATCGCTTGCATCTTCTACTATTAAAGCATCTACAGAATTTGGAAACCTTTTCTGTGGTGGTGATTTTGAAGATAACAAGTTGACAACTTTTATTCAATCATATACGAATCAAGTTGCATGTTTATCATTACAATTATTTATGACTTCTCAGATTGAAAATGCCATTAAGAAGAATTCATTTGATTTTATTAAGAATTTTACCGAGAAATCATTGTCTGTTTTAACTGATTTTTTATTCAATGAGATGGAACTTCAAACAAGATTAAAGATAGAAAATTATATTATTGAACTTATTCATTATATGGATACCATTGATTCTATGATTACTGATCCTAATATTTCATTGATTTCACCTCATTGGTTATTACTTCAAAAGTATAATATTGGTATATCTTCTGAACCAACAAATAATTTAACTATCAGTCAAGGTAATTCCAAACTGTTATATGGTTATGAGTTTTTAGGTGTTCAAAGAAAGCTCGCTTATACCCCATTGATTGATAAAGCGTTTGTTTCTATGACAGAAGCTCTTAACCAAAATCTTGGTTCTATGTTAGCTGGTCCTGCCGGTACAGGTAAGACTGAATCCATTAAAGCACTTGGATACAATCTTGGTCGTATGGTTTTTGTTTTTTGTTGTGATGAATCATTTGATTATGAATCGGTCAATCGTATTCTTATTGGTGTTTCTTGTGTAGGTGCATGGTGTTGTTTTGATGAATTTAACCGTTTGGAAAGTAAAATTTTATCGGCCATGTCAACACAAATTGAAAAGATTGAAACTAGTCTGGCTGATTCATCGTCATATGCTGTTAATATCTTGGACAAAACTGTTAATGTTTCAAAGGATACTGGTATTTTTATCACAAACAACCCAACTTATGAAGGTAGAACAACATTACCTGATAACTTAAAAAACAAATACATTATATTCAATATGAACAAACCCGATAGTGTTATCATTGCCAATGTGATTTTCAACACTCAAGGTTTCAGTTCAGGTAAAGATCTTTCTTCTAAGATTGTCCAGTTGTATGATATGCTCTCTAATGAATGTACGGATCAAATTCATTATGATTTTGGATTGAGATCTATTAAATCAGTTTTAATCTCATGTGGTAAATTAAAAATGAAACTTTTCAAAAATCATATTACCAGAGATGAATTGTTCATTTTAATTCAAAGTTTATACACAGTTATTTTACCAAAATTAATCCCAGAAGATCAAAATGTTTTCCAATCATTAATTAAAAAGATCATACCTGTATTTTCACCAATCGAAACAGATTTAAACCTTAAATTGACATTGACAGAAATTGCAAAGGAAAATGGGCTGGTTTCCTCAGTAGAATGGTTACAGAAATGTCACCAAGTTTATGAAATTCAAAATATCAATACCGGGTTTATGTTAGTGGGTAAATCAGAAACGGGTAAATCATCATTATTCAAATCATTAATTCAATCCATTAGTAAGATTTCTAATAGAGAAAATTTGGTTTTTACAATTGACCCTAAGACTATTGGTAAAGAAGCATTGTTTGGTACAATTGATTACACCACTCGTGAATGGGTAGATGGTATATTTACATCTATCATTAGAAGATGCGCTGAATCTCCAAAAGGTGAAGAACATAAAAATATTTGGATTGTCATGGATGGTGATATTGAACCAGAATGGGTTGAAAATCTTAATAGTGTATTGGATGATAACAAATCATTGACTTTGCCGAATGGTGAACGTCTTAGTATATCTGAAAATGTCAAGGTTGTTTTTGAAGTCGATAGTTTAAAACATGCTACCCCTGCAACTGTTAGTAGATGTGGTATTGTTTGGTTTGGTGATAATTTATTTGATAATACTGATTATTACAAATCACTTTTATTCAAAATGATTAATGAAAAAATATCAGATGAGCAAATTTACAATGATCAATTCCTTTCTCAAAATATTAGTGTCCAAGATTTAAAAAAATCTCTTGTTAAATCACTTGAAAACCTGGTTACATCAGATACTCTCTACCAAGTTGAAAATTATGCTATGAAATATCATGATGAATTAAACAGTGAAATTAGATCAAAATGGAGGTTATTTTTTACCTTATTGAATGAATCATTAACAAAATTATTAGATTTTATGGTTAACAATCAATACCTAATTCAAAGTGAATATTTTACTTATTTTGAAAAGGTCATTATTTCATCTATTTTTTGGGCGTTTGCTGGTGGGTTAAGTCATAACGATAGATTAAAATTTGAAAATGATTTAAAACAGATTTTAACATTTATTAAACCATTGGATTCATTAGAATCTAAATTGATGTACAATACTATTGATTTTATGAATGGTGAGTGGGTTGATATTAGTAAAAAAGTCCCAAGTATTGACATTGATCCTCATATGGTTACCAAACCAGATTTAGTTATTCCAACACTTGATACAATGACATATGAAACTATAATTTTTATGATTTTGAATCAGCATAAACCAGTTATTTTATGTGGTCCACCAGGTGCTGGTAAAACCATGTTACTTTTATCATCATTAAGAAAATCGAGTATATTCACCTTAGTCAGTTTGAATTTTTCCAAGGAAACAGTGCCTGATATAATTATCAAGACATTAGAGCATAACTGTACATATAAGATGACTTCGAATGGGTTAGTGATGTTACCGCCATTGGCGGATAAATGGTTAGTTGTTTTTTGTGATGAATTGAATTTACCAAAGATTGATAAATATGATTCACAAGTTGTGATTTCATTTTTAAGAGGTTTAATTATTAATAATGGGTTCTGGCATCCAAAGAAGATGGAATGGGTAACTTTACAAAATGTACAATTTGTTGGTGCATGTAACCCACCGGATAACACAACTAGAATGGAATTTTCAAAGAGGTTTCAAAATAATTGTAATATTATTATGGTTGATTACCCAGGTAAAGAATCACTCAAACATATTTACAAAGTCTTTTTATCGGGTATTCTAAGATATGTTCCTGATTTAATTGGTTATGCAGATACACTTACTGATTCCATGATTGAAGTTTATATGAAATACAAGGAACAGTTCAATGAATCTAATAAATCACATTATATTACGTCACCAAGAGAATTAACAAGATGGATCCGTGGGATATTACAAGGTGTTAAACCGCTGACCACGTTATCATTAGAAGGATTGGTTAGATTATGGGCTCATGAAGGTTTACGATTATTTTCAGATAAACTTTCAACTGAAGATGATAGAAAGAAAGTATTTGAGATTATTAAAGATGTTACTAGTGTTTCATTTCCATACATTAATGAAGAAAAGGCACTGGCTTTACCTATTTTATATTCAGATTGGTTATCGTATGATTATTCATCAATTGATAAAAATGAATTGAGGAAATTCGTCAAGCAAAAACTTGAAGTTTTCAGTGAAGAAGAATTTAATACCAATGTTATTCTTTATGAAGACCTGTTAGAACATGCATTGAGAATTGATAGAGTCTTAAAGAGTGTCCAAGGTCATTTGATGTTAGTTGGTGAAAGTGGTAGTGGGAAAACAACATTAGTTAAATTTGTTTCATGGATGAATGGGATAAAATATTACCAATTAAATGTTTCCAGTAATTATGCGGTTAAAAATTTTGATGAGACTTTAAAATCCTTGTTATTAAGATCAAGTATTCAAAATGAAAAGCTTTGTTTTATCATCGATGAATCTACTGTTTTAGACACATCATTTTTAGAAAGGATGAACACATTACTAGCCAATGCAGAAATTCCAGGGTTATTTGAAGGTGAAGAATTCAATTCATTAATGATGGAATGTTCTAAAGCTTCAAAAGATGAAGGTTTATTATTAGAAAATAATGATGAATTATACGATTGGTTCAAAACTCAAATTGCCAATAATTTTCACGTTGTATTTACTATGGGAGACCCATATGAGAAAGATTCACCAATGTTCATTCAATCCAATGCATTGTTCAATAGATGCGTCATTGATTGGATGGGTAATTGGAGCAAATTATCGTTAAAGGAGACAGCATCACAGTTGTTGAAACATTTACCAATTGATAAATTTGAAAATTTCAATGTTAAACATGAAAACAATTTAAGAAGTTGTGTTATTTCCATATTGTGTAATATTCAAAACATTGGTTCATCAATAGGGTTGAATTTATGTCAAAGTCCAATCAAATTCATTGATATGATTAATACTTTTATTGATATGTTTGTTGATAAGGAAACCTTTTTACAAATGAAGAAGAATCATACCAATATAGGTATTGATAAGATGAAGGAAACTGCTATGAAAGTTAAAAAATTGAACCAAATGTTAAATGATAAAAAGATTGAATTGGAAAATAAAGAAAAAGATGCTAGAGCTTTGTTAGATAAGATGATCATGGATCAAAATGAATCAGAAAGAAAGCAAGATTTGTCACTTGAAATGCAAAAGATTTTCCAAGATCAAGAGTTCAAAATTGAGGAAAAGAGGGATTCTGTTAAACTGGAATTAGAAGAAGTTGAACCATTAATTTTAGAGGCTCAAAGGGGTGTTCAAAATATTAAGAAACAACATTTAACTGAAATGAGATCAATGGGGAACCCACCAGAAACAATCAAGATGGTTTTAGAATCTGTTTGCATTTTGTTAGGATATCCAGTTAAAACATGGTTAGATGTTCAACAAGTTGTTAGACAGGATGATTTTATTGCTAATATTGTCAACTATGATGGACAAATTCAATTAACACCAAATATGATTGATTTAATGGAGGAGAAATATTTAAGTAAGGAGAATTATAATTATGAATCTGCTAATAGGGCATCTAAGGCATTAGGTCCATTGTTAATGTGGGTCAAGGCACAATTAAGATATGCTACTATTATTAAACAGGTTGAACCATTAAGATTGGAACTTAAAAGATTAGAAATGGAATTATTGGATAGTAAAAGTAAATTGATTGCAATTAATGAAATGATTGATGATTTACAAAAGGAAATTGAAACTTATAAATTGAATTATAGTGAATGTATTAGAGATGTGGAATCTATTAAGATGGAAATGAAATCTGTTGAATTGAAAGTTTCCAGGAGTATCAATTTATTGGACAGTTTAAAGAGTGAAAGAATTAGATGGAAATCAAATATTGAAGAATTCAAAATGGAGGATGAATATTTCATTGGAGATTTAATTATTAATTCTATATTTTTCATTTATTGTGGTGATATGGTTGAATCCAAGAGAAATGAATTTATTCAACATTTAATGATAACATTAACAGATTATGGAATTTCATTTGATCCTAAATTTGAAATTTTAAATAAATTAACAAAACCAAGTTCAATATTAAAATGGCAAGATTATAATTTACCTAATGATAATCAATTTATTGAGAATGTTTCATTAATAAATTCTAAATATAAAAATATTAGATACCCAATTTTATTAGATCCAACTGGTCAAATGATTGAATTTTTACAAAAATCTAATAAGTCATTAGTTATTACAAGTTTCCTTGATCCTGGGTATATTCAAATTTTAGAGAATTGTATTAAATTTGGTGGATCAATTTTAATTAAGAATGGGGAATGCTATGATCCAATCTTGAATAGATTAATTGCCAATGATATTTCATTAATTGGAAGTGGGCGTAAATTAGTTAGAATTGGTAAAAATGAAATTGATTTTGATCCAAAGTTTAAATTGTTCATTCATACAAGGGATGATACTATTAAATTGATTCCATTTTTAGAAAATAGGGTTAAATTATTAAATTTCACATTCACCAATGAAACTATATTAAACCAAGGTTTGAATTTAGTTTTGAAAAGTGAAAAACCTGAAGTTGGATCTCAACGTTTGGAATTATTAAAAACGAGAGATCAATATAAGGATATTTTAAGAAGTTATGAGGACGATTTATTGAAAATTATCAATGATAGTAAGGATGATATTTTAGAAAATGATGATTTAATTCAACAATTAGAAATGATTAAAGTGAAATCTGATGAAACTATTTTGAAAACACATGAAGTTGAATCAATAATTGAAACTTTCCATAATGTTATTAATGAATTCAAACCATTAGGGGAATTATACGTTATTATAACCAATGTGATCAATTCCTTGTATAAAATCAATGATAATTATAGATTTGGGCAACAATTCACTAGAGATTCATTAAATGAAACATTAAAATTAAATAGAGGTCAACCAATTGATAAATTAAGAAGGAAATTTATTCAAAACGTTTATTATAAATTATCAACAGGGTTAATGGTTAATGATTTAACAACAGTTCAACAAATTTTGAATGAAATTGTGATTAAAAATGAAATCCAAGGTGTTGAATGGAGAGGAAAATCAATTGATGAATCGATTATGGAAAATGTTTTTAATTTAATGAGATCATCACCAGGTTTTGATCCTTCAATTTTAATCCAAAGAGTTAATAACAACGTTAATAATATTGTTAAATATTCATTGGGACAAATAAATGGTTCTAATATTGCATTTGAACATATTTCTCAGGGGGTTAAAAATGGACAATGGGTAATCATTGAAAACATTGAAATGTCTAATGAATTCATTACATCTATTCCAAAATTAATTGAAGAGATAGGAATAATCAATACATCGTTTAAATTATTCATGACTTCTAAATTGAATTTGAATCTTTCACCATTAGTTATAGATTCAAGTAATCAAATCATATTAGAATCATCTAATAGTATTAAATCTTATATGGGTAACCATTTAATTAATAAAAATTTCCAGTTTAATATTATCCAAGATCTACCATTAAGACAGTTGAAGGTTATTTATTATTCTGTTATTTGGATATTTGCCATGATTAATGGGAGTTTAAATTTAGTACCATTAACATTTAGGGAAAAGTATGATTTAATGGAAACTGATTTAATCATATGTTTAAGATTTATTCAAAATATGATTGAATCACAAATGAAATATGGTGAATTTTATGAGGGATTGATTCCATTTGAGTGTATTAGAAAAGTTATCAATGATGTTTTATTAGGTGGGAAAATTAATTCGCAAGATGATCAAGTGAAAATCGAGAAAATTGTTAATAAATATATTAACAAGGAATGGCTATTTGAGTCTAATGGGGCGGAATTGGTTCTAAGTGTTGAAAAATTGGATTTGAATAGGATTTATTCTGGGGATGATGTTATTAATTGGGTTAAGTCATTACCTGATTTAGATAAATTAGAATGGTACGGGTTAAAGAATGAAATGATGAAAGAATTAGAAGAGGAAAAAAAGTTAATGTGTGAAGTTAACAAGAAGAAAGTTATGTGTATGTAATATAAATATTTTTATGTAAATATGAAATTTGAAAATAAAATAAAATAAAATACCTGCTGAGCATTGCACTTTCTTGGAAAAAGAGAGAGAGAAAGAAAAAAAAGCACCACAAACATTTAAATTAAATATTTTTAACACCAAATTAAACCAACTAACAGATAAAATGGGATGGTTTTGGTGGAGCAGTAATGATCAAAAGGACACTAAAACGAGTTCTAAGAATAATGAAATTTTAAATGCGGAAATCCCACAAGATTTAGCTGAATTTTTGCAAAACAAGGAATCACAATTAAGTGATCGAGAATTCAAAAATTTATTACGTAGGCAAAGTGACAAGCATGCATTACCAAGTATTGAGGAAGAGATTAAGCAAATAAAACGTGAACAAGAACAAGACGAATTAAAATCGAACCCATCAAAAGATTTCAAACCTAAAAATTTTGAATTACCACATCAACCAACTTTACAACCAAATGAGTATATTTCATACGATGTTGAAAAGTACCGTCGAGAGAATGATATAAGGGAATGTCTATTAGTGAATTGTAGTGAGATTCAATCCAAATTTTATGAATGTATTGGGAAACAATCAACTTGGGATAGATTACAATCAATAGGTAGATTAGAAAGTGATAAATGTACTGCTTTAGCTGATTTTTTCATGGCATGTTCAGATGTTCAAAAGAAGGCATTTAATACATTTGATTATGATTCATTAAATACCATTGAACAAATGCAATATGCTAGAAGGACAATTGATAAATTATTCACTGAAAGTTTTGAGAATGTTGAACAAGTCCAAGATAGAGTGAAATTCAATGAATACAGTAAGAAGTTGAGATTAGAAAGGGAGGAATTTCATAAGAAGTTTGGTAAATAGAAGTGGCGTGTGTATTTGTATATAAAGTAAGATAAATGTTTATCTAATAAGTTTTAAATGGCTTGTTATTTTAAAAATTATTTACCTATCTAGATTTAACCTCACGCCAGCCATAAATAATAGCTTGAATTACCCAATCTGTGTGTGGGTGTATCGTATGATTAATAATAATCGCCGCTTAGTGAAGATAAAGACACTCTTGGCGATTTTATCGGACAAAAAGAAGAAAATGAAGATATCGGAGAAACTAATTAAGACAAGTAAAGTGCTATAACGGTTATACACATGTAGAGAGATGTCCGTTAAAACCACTAAACGGCGTTTTGCCAGTTTTGTATTTTTAATTATTCATATACCCAATTAGGCAATGCAACCACCCCAATTTGGCATATTTAAAACCTATAATGGAGATACCCAATTAATAATAATTGGTTTGTAAAAATTTAAGTGTAAATGGAATTCTAACCAAATTCGACGGTACTTCCACTCGATTAAAACAATTACTCACTCTATACTTACTTTTAAACAATCATAATATAAAATATATCATCATCGTAATCGGATACTAGATTAATCAATTAATTAAAAACTATTCAAAATTATTAAAACGTTCACAAAAAAAACATAAGATTAATCAACAACTTAAAGTGAATCAATTATAGTCTATCACGAAATAGCTTAGACAGACTTTTCATGTTGAGTAGAAACTCTCTTCATGGAAGCGATGAAATCTTCAAAAGATCTGGAGTTAGTTTCCTTGTGCTTTCTACCATTGACGTAGTCATCGAAAGCTTGAGATTCAGACATCATGTAGTAAGCACCACCAAGGACACAGAAGACACCGAAAGACCATAACCAGACTCTCACAACGGTAACGACATCGTTCCAGTTTTGGGACCACCAACCGAAAAGAGTGAAACAAGTGGCGATAACATCAACGATGAAAACGGCACCAGATAATTGCCAAGATGGCATAGAAGACCAGAATGGACCTTGAGCTCTGGTAATGAAAATTAACCAGTTTTCAGTTAAGGAAATTTGTAAGAACATAACACCATCAATAGAACCGAAGTTTTGAATAATACCACCTCTTGGTAAGAACATAGTAGTTAAAGTAATCCAAGAACCAATAGCAAGCAAAATACCTAAAATGATAGACATAGCCCAAAGTCTTCTTAAGTTCCACTTAACTGGAGTTGGAGAGTATGGAGCATTATCGTAAGCAATGGCTAAAGTAGCAACATCAGCGAAAATGGCAATGAAAACAACTAAATCAATGTTCAAAGATTCATCTAAGATGGCAATCCATAAACCAAGGAAGATTTCTAAATGAAGGGAAAGGGCAATTCTGTAAACAACGTAAGAGTACATTCTGTGGAAAATTTGTCTGGAAGTCTTTAAAGCATCAATAATAGCAGATAAACCAGGAGCAAGGAAAACAATATCAGCAGCAGATCTAGCGGCATCGGAAGCACCTTCGACGGCAATACCAGTGTCAGCCTTCTTTAAAGATGGGGCATCATTAACACCATCACCAGTCATAGCAACCAAGTAACCTCTGTTTTGTAAGATTTCAACAACATTATATTTGTGTTGTGGGAAAACTTCAGCGAAACCATCAGCATTTTCAACGAAATCGTATAATTCAGAACCGGCCATGTCACCACCGCCACCAAGACCTAATCTTTCAGCATCGAAAATTTGATCACCAAGACCTAATTGTCTACAAGTTTCCTTAGCAATACCAACGGCATCACCAGTTAACATCTTAACTCTTAAACCTAATCTTCTAGCTTCAGCAACAGTAACAGCGGTATCATCTCTTGGAGGATCCATACATGGCATAATACCTAAGATTTCCCAATGACCTTCACCTCTCTTTCTAGCAACACCTAAAGATCTGAAACCTCTAGAAGCGAATTCTTCAACCTTATTTTCATAAGCTTCAAGGATATCTTCTGGGATTGGGTGATCTTCAGAAACAGTCTTTAAAACGAATAATGGGGCACCTTTAACACAAATGATCTTTTCACCAGCTGGGGATTCAACAATAGCAGTAACCTTCTTAGAAACAGGGTCGAATGGTTGGAATTCCAAAGTCTTATATTCCTTCATAGCGGCTCTAGCCTTAGGGTAGTTGTAAAGAGATTTTAAGAAAGCCTTATCAATGGCATCTAAACCCTTAACCTTTCTAGAAGCAGCAAGACAAGCAGTTAACATTAAGTCATCAGCATCAACACCAGCAACAGTGTATGGTTCATGAAGAGATAACTTGTTCTTAGTCAAAGTACCGGTTTTATCGGAACAAAGGATTTCAACACCAGCAAGAGATTCAATAGCAGATAATTTTTGGACAATGGCTTGTTTCTTAGCAAGGTAAGCAGCACCAACGGCCATAGTAGTAGTAACAACAGCTGGTAAACCAACTGGGACACCAATAATAGTAATAGCAAGGGAGAATCTTAAAATCTTGACAATTGGATCAGTTCTGTAGAAACAAGCACACCAGACAAGTAATAAGGTGAGTAAAACGAAGATTAAAAGAAGAGTACCAATACCGTTCAAAACTTCAGTGAAATGACCTTGACCACCAGAAGCCTTGTTAACAAGAGCAGCAGCTCTACCAACGAAGGTGTTATCACCAGTAGCAGTAACAAGCATTAAACCTTCACCTCTCTTAACAGTTGAAGAAGCAAAAGTTGGATCTTGAGATCTCTTATCAACAGCAAGGGATTCACCAGTAATAGCGGATTGATCAATTTGTAAGAAACATTCTTCAGAAACAAGTTTACCATCAGCAGGAATAACAGTACCATCTTCAATGAAGAGGATATCACCAGGAACAATATCAGAAGCGGCAACTTCAACGTGTTGACCATTTCTAACAGCAATAGCAACATTAGCTAATGTCTTTTTTAATTCATCGACAATAGAACCAGCTTGGTATTCTTGAATGAAACCAACAGCAGCATTCAAACCAAGTAAACCTAAAATGACACCGAAATCAACCCAATCTTCTAAACCTAAAGCTAAAAGAGCGGCAATTTCCATAACGAATTGAATTGGACCAATGAAGAACATACAGAATTTCAGGACTAAGTTTTCCTTTTCTTCAGCCATTTGATTCTTACCGAATTTCTTCATTCTGTGAGCGACTTCAGAATCGGTTAAACCAGTATGTGGGTCAGTTTTAAGCATTTCTTCAGGAATGACAACAGCAACACCAGCTTCATGTTCAACTTCTTCATCATCATCTTCAACATCACCGGCATGGTTGGATTGTAAATCCATGACCAATTGGTCGATATCGACGTCTTCTTCTTCGTCATCGGCAACTGGAAGAGCAGCCTTTTCGGACACTTGAGGGGCCTTTTCGACTGCTTCAGACATTTTTCAATCTAAGAAACGCTGTTAATATTGTCTTTTAATTTTTTTTGGGGGGGGGATGGGCCTTTTAAGTGAAATTTCTATATTCAGCGCGCCAATTTCTGCCAAACCGAAACACGGTTCAGTAGATATATTTAAGATTATATGATGATATATAAGGGTTATAAAGAAGATATTTATATAGTTATACACTCCTTGGGATTCCGCATAGGATAGTGTTAAAACCGAATCGCCCCGACCTATATACCATGTATTAAGGCTATGCGCGCAGAAATTCCCCTTTTGGGCTTTCCGTGCGCATTAAAAGGTTAAAAAAAAAACTGTAAACAAATAAACAAACAACAACTGTAATAATTGTCATAGCCAATTAAACCAAATGGAGGAACTTGAGTGTGGGATTTGCACGGGGGTGCTTTGCCATCCATTTGTGCTCGGGCAATGTGGGCACAGCTTCTGCTATGTGTGTACAAAGGCATGGCTGCAACAGAGCCCTGTTTGTGCTTTTTGTCGAACCCCAGTTGAAACGAAACCAGTTTTAGCGCAAACGTTAAACCGTGTGGTTTTGAAGCTATACCCAGAAATTACTAAAGATGATCGATACCCAGAGTATGAAAGGGATGCCCAACGGGGGTTCCCCTGGCTCAAAGAGATATCGGAACGATTTTCCAGAGCAGTGGCTGACACTGAAGACGCAGTGGCAAGATGTTCAATTTGCCATTGGGAATTAATAGATGGTGAATGTGGGAACTGTGGAAGGAGAGCAATAGGCTGGCATAGTAATGATGATGGTAGTGATAATGATGCTATTGATAGTGATAGTGGTAACGACAGTGATAATGTTGTACATATCAATGACGTCACATACGATTCAGACGATGGATTCGTTGTTAGTGATAATGAAGATGAAAATGAAAGTAATAGTGGAAGCAATAGTGGCAACAGTAACAGTGGTAGTGACAGTAACAGCGACAGTGACAGCGATATCGTTATGACGAGAAGGAAACGACGCAGACTCAGTTCCAGCTCTAACTCTAGCTCTAACTCTAACTCTAACTCTAACTCTGACTCTAACTCTGACTCTGGATCTGGATCTCAATCTCAATCTCAATTTCCATCTCAATCTGAATCTCAATCTGAATCTGAATCTGAATAAACTATGCTACATATACTCTCTCACGCTCTCTATTATACCTATATGCTAATTAATATATTTATATATACACTATTTACACGGTTAACTATCTCTATGTATCCTAACAACATCCCCAATTTTCTCCCTATCCTCACCCATCCATTTGGCAAACATCTCAAAATTACCCTCACATTCAACTAACATTTCACCACGTTCCATTCTTAGTTTTTCATGTAAAACCATTGTTGATTCATCCAAGTATTTCTTCATTTCTCCAAAAACACAATTATCCTTTTCTTTGGTTTGTTCGTTTTCGCTTTCACTTTCGCTTTCGCTTTGCTCATTTTCATCTATTAATGAAATACTCTTCCTCATACCATTAACGAAAAATCCATCCATTACAACTCCATCATAACCCTTTGTTGATTTCATCCATTCCATTATCATCACAATTGGTAAATAGTCACCTTTAATAAGTAAATATTTAATAAATGCCTGAATAAATTTCAACTTGTCCTGATTATTCAAATAACTACTTAATTCAACTTCCTTTGTAATATTTATCAATTTATCAAGAATACGCTCAGCGTATTCTAATTTACGTGTTTTAACTGATAATTGAAATAAAACACATAATGAATGTAAATTATCCTTAGGTTGTTCTAATGATTCTTCTAAAAAATCCCCAACTAATTTCCTTCCCTTATTTCTTTCAAACCAAAACTTTTCAACTTCAACTCCAATATCATAATTACCCTCATAAACTTTCATAATCCTTAAATATTCATCCATATTATCACATAATTTAATTGTCTTTCTAATTAAATCCCCATTAGGTTTTATTCCATTCATAACCATCTTTTCTAATGTTTCAACATTTGGTTTAATTGAATCTTGTATTTCAATTGTAGCCAATTTAGGATAAAATCTCATATCAATTACACCCTGTTTATTCATTTGTCTAATTTTAACAATATTACTTAACCATTTTAAACTTGGTTCCTTTTTAATTGCTTTAAGTAATTTAATATGAACACGATCCCCTGAATTAACATAAAGGTTAACTAATGTACGCCAATAAGGTATCAAATGTCTATAATCAAATTTATAGCCCAATTGATCCCTAAGTAATTTATAAAATTCAAACATACCCCTTGGGTCTTGTATCCTTTCAAAATGATGAATTAATATAAACACTAATGAATTTAACAATTTTTTATTTGTAACATTTTCTAATAATTGTTTTATTTGGGTATAATTCAAATAATGTAAATGTAAATGCATCATTTGATGTACAATATATTGTAATTTCGTTTCATCTTTTAAATTTTTCAAATTAATTAAAATCTGTTGATGATCAAATTTTTCATATGCATATTTATCACGTTTCAATTTGTAAATATCTTTAATAAATGCAACTCCAATATTTTTCCCCATAGTTTGTTCAAATAAACGTAATTCATCTCCTGTGGCTTGCTCTTTTAATATCATATAAACATAAGAATCCACTTTTAAATCTGTTATGAACCCCCTTTCATGCCATTTCATATAAGCTTTAAAAATATGTTTGTAATTATTACTGGCTTGGTAAATACATTTAATAAATGTCATTAAAACCTTAGGTTTAGCTCTATCCTCTGCTAATGTATACATGGTGAATACTCTCTTAGTTCTTTCAATATCCCCCAATCTAGCATAAACTTCAATAGCCAATAAAACTAAACTAGTTTCTAATCGTGTATTATCCTTCAAATACCTCTCAAATAATTTTACAAACATTTGATAATCTAAATGGAAAAATGCCAATTTTATTAACAATGGGATCATTAAATCATTGTACGTTTCACCATAATGTTTGACTAAATCATATGCGAACCATGGATAAGGTGATGCATGGATAATTAACTTGGCCTGTTCATCCAATGGTAACTTCAAACCTTCAGTCTCTGATTTTAATATAACTTTTTTAGCTTGAATTAATTCAGCTCGTGAAATACATGGGCCTAATTCCTTAATAATGAATTTAGGTAAAGGGTACTTGTCCAATTTAATTAAAGATGTTGGGATCGTCGACTTCGATTTCAATTGACTAGGAAATCGTGTTCGTTTTATTAGCTCTGTTTTATCTTCATCGTTTCGCCTTAGTTGTTGAATTAACCAGTGGTCGTTGTTGTCCTTGTTCTTGTCCTTGTCATTTGCAGTAGAGGACGCACGCTCAGCTAACGTCGTCGTCATCGGCGTCGCTGTCGTCGTCCTACACGTCGATTCCATAGAAATCGTATATGCCAGGCCTGAAACACGCCGTATTGGCTGCAGGCGTATCCTACTCATTAACTATATATATGTGTTTATACAACTTCAAAATCGAACGTTTGAAAAAAAAAAAAAAAAAGAATGAAAAATTTAGAGTGTCAAAAGAATGCCAAGGTCATCAGGCTGGAGCAGTTATAATATCACTAGTTAATTTGTTTTGTTCACTTTACTTTTCACAAACAAAACAAAAGCAGATGCGTTTAGTAAATGATTATCCAACAGGTGAAAACACAGATTTGCTGGCCCTCCATGCACAAACGTCCCCGCATTTATTGGACAACGATAGATACCTTTTGGCATACGCTTCCAACACTTGGCGATTAGAAATCCCTAACTGTCAATACCACCCTCCAAGCAGCTCTATCATAGCCCCCTTCAAAATCAATACACAGCAACTTATATTCCCCTTTGAAACACCAGACATTGTTAAAACCCCCGTTCCAGAAACAAATACAATAACACTAGGAATGGCCTGTACATGTTATTTCTTGGCTGAATCTGTTGTATTGCATCTCCCAACAGCTCCACAAACAACAGAGGGACTTATTCTAAGTATCCCCTACACGCAGATAATCCAGCACGGGCTCAGGGACAACCTGACGAAACTCCAAATGCTCATAGCCGAAGAGGATGCTTCAACTTTACTAATACTTTACCCATTACAAAGGTACCCACCCCAACCACTGGCACAGGGGCTGTTTACTTTTTGGGCTAATCAAACCCCTCTTGAAGCATTGCATTATGTCAGTGATGCTATTGGTAGAGGAAGAGATTTAGCACAGCAAATGCTGGATCAGGTGGACGAAGAAGGATACGTTTCAGATGGCGGGTACGAGCTGGAGTGTGCTGGTCAGGCGGATGATTTGTGTTCCAGTGTAGGTATTAACGGTACTGATAGCAGTAGTACCGCAGTGGATTTGGTAGGCGGTGAAGGGACTAGCGGTGTCAAAAGACATAGACAGCCTGAGCAGCCGCAGGAAGCGTACAGCCAGGCGTTCACAGTGAACAAGAAGATGAGAGTGTTTGCAAAGCTGGGCAGGCGAGGGGTCTAACTAGCAGCTAGCGTTAGTTAGCTCAACAGTTTTATAAAGATAATTTAATAGATTGTATATTGAATATATACTACGCTAAGGTAAACTAAGCTAAGCTACGCACTGCGCTACTCCATGTACACACACTCGAAATCGTTGGTGAACCCGTTGAACGCAGTGGCCGCTGCTGAAGTGTACGCACCAGTGTTTTCAAACATGATAAAGTCCCCACATTCAACCTCTTTTTCTAATTGGCAACTGGTTGAAATGCAATCTAGCCCATCACATGTTGGGCCCCAAATAGAGTATTCAGTTGAAACAGCTTCAGTAACTCCAGTACTATCTCCAGTAGTGCTAATTACCAAGGGGGAAACTTCCTGATGGTCGTACAGAATACAGTTCAAATTCCCATATAACCCATCGTTGATGTAAACTCTCGTTTTCCCCTTCATCCTTCTAACCCCATTCACCTTCGTAACTAATGTGAAACAATTAGCAACTAAGAACCTCCCCAATTCTGCAATCACTCTAACCCTATCATCCTTGAAATATTCCCAGATTAACTTGCGCAGCATTTCACCAGCAGAAACGAAATCTTTCTCGTTTGCACTGAATCCACCACCAACATCTAAAATGTCAAATTCTGCCCCTTTAGTTTTTGCATACTCCCATAATACCTTACTATCCAAAATGGCTCTTTCCATGGTCCCCAAATCTTTAAACCCAGAACCTAAATGGAATGCCAAACCTCTTACTTTAACCCCCACTTTCAAACAAGTATCCAAGATCTCCATAGAATCTTCAACGTTAGCACCAAATTTAACAGAAAGTGGACACGTAGATGTTGAATCATCAGTTGTAATCCTAATCAACACTTGGATATCTTTAGCAATTTCCGCCAATTTCAAAACTTCTTCAATGGAATCAACGGTTGTTAAACCTACCCCTAATTGACTTGCACGTTTAATTTGCGAAGGGGATTTAATAGGGTTGGCGTAAATTACCTCACTTGATGAGTTCAACTGTTTGATGAACTCCAATTCACCAACACTGGCACAGTCAAACCCCACTCCCCTTTCAACTAAAGCTTGTACGAACCCAATATTAGGGTTGCATTTCACTGCGTATAAGGGCTCAACTTCAGGTAAAACACGTCTCCAAAGAGAAAGTTGTTTGTCCAACTGTCTTAAATCACACACGTAGAACGGGTGTTCAATTTCTCGTGTCTTGATGTGGTTTCTAATAATATCAATAGGTTTAATAGTGCTATTATTAGTGCTGCTAGTTGCACTGGCTAAAAGCGACGTTTGTGAGTCTGCTGGTGTTAGAGGGTATCCCAATGTTTGGCGAAGCGGCATTCTGTAAACGGTTCTCAATGCACTCATTATTGCAATGAAGTGTGTGTCCCATGTAGATTTTCAATTGAAAAAATTTTCACTGTGTGTGTCTGGGCCCCGCATGTGTTTTATTTTCCGGGTTGTATACTCTCAAAAGGCTGTTTGTGTATGTACTATCTAGCTTTTGTCGGGGTTAAAGAGGGGCTTAAGAGGCCATTTTATGACTGTTATACAAGTTAAATGTGTATCTGTTCGACTTTACAGCCGTGCTGAGCGCAAATGAGCAGCCAATTACTGCTTTGAGCGACTTAGCGCGCTTAACCCAAATTTGGAAAATTACCGGAGCAAGCAAAAAGAAAAAATATTAACATAATTCACAAAATGTTAATAACGATAATCTAGGCATGCTCATGCTCATAATTAAGATAACAATCACAGTTACATTTTCCCATATTAATTATATTAAAAATAGACACAATAAACACAATAACATTTTTTTTTTAGAATTTTTCATTTTTCATTTTTCATTTTTCATTTTAAAAATAAGACCAACCTTCAAATCTAGCATACATATACGCCCCTAACCGAACCCAACTGCACGTGAAAAAACAATCATAATTAAGGAGAACAGAAATAGATAGATATTTTTTTCTTCCATTACTCCATATGAAACGACAATACCTAGTTGCTCATTCATAGCTCACATTATTTAACTTCCATGGCATGATCACATTGGAGACATTTGAAACACTCAAGGTTCCCATGAGGTAAACTAAACGAAAACTTCCCCCTTCTTTGCATCAACCCCCATTCAGATTTAGCAGGGATTCTTAAACACCGATCGTTCATGCACCTGGCTTTAGTCTTCCTGTACCTCAACCCACAAGAATTGCACAATTGGCCCAACGTCGTATCCCACGAAGGCCTCCAGCAGGGTGAATTGGCTGACCCGCACGAAAGACATTTCTTGTGTGGGTGTGCTGGGTGTAAATTAGTCCCATGTTGGACAATGTTATCAACAATGGGTTGTTTAGTGTGGGTGTGTACAAGTGATTCCTGTGATGTAACTGTTGGGGACCTTTGAACTTGATCAAAAAGCATGGTGGAGTCCCCATGGGGGTAAACAACATTGTATGACGTTGATTTATTATCAACAGTCACTTGACCAGCTTGTAAAGATTGTGTTAATTTAGTCTTCTCCCTAGAGGATGATCTCGTTCTTGGTCTGTTGGTAGATTTAGTGACTCTACCCCTGTTAAAGGATGGTTTCCTTGATGAATTTGCGCTTGTAGTCGTTGATTTCTTAACCTGGATCTTATTACTACGAATTGGTTTTCTCATTTTAGCTTGTAAAACGGGAAGTGGCTGTGGAATTGGTAGTTCATAACCATGGGTAGAAAGGGATTCAACGTGGTTAGGTTCAAGGTGGTTGTAAACAATAGGGACTTTACCTTGTGAATGAGAATAATGATTATAATAAAATTGCTGTGGGTGATACAATGACCTTTTACGGGCTACTTCCTCATTATCTTCTTCCTCATCTTCGGTGTCTATTGAACAGTCAACGTTAGAAATGTCATATGCATGTATCTGACGTTCTCTTTCAAGTTCAAGTTCCCTTTGTTGTTGTTGTAATAATTGATGTTGCTGATACATAGCAATATTTTGAAGTGGTTGAAAATCCATCTTCTTTGGTAACTGGTTCTGATAATATTGTCTTGGATCAGCTTGTAATGAAACAGAGTATTGACTCAAATCGTTAAAACTCGTCATTTCTTTATGAGTTAACCCCAAAGGGTGTAAAACACTTTTATCCATTGGTGTAATGTTCAAAATTTCACTAACTGATGGTAAGGTAATCCCTTGGGTATTGGATGAAATTAAAGGCATTTGATGTTCAACTTTGGAATTCGGTTTAGGTAAATTAACATTAGGTTCTTGAATTTCATCATTGTATGAAAATGGGTAATTAACAATAGAATTAAATTTCTTATATTCCCCATCAATGAATGAATGTAATTTGTTAACTTTTGGGAAATATTTAGATTGGAAAACTTTTGGTGCATTCAATTTTGTACCATTTTTATACTTTTCAACAATTAAATCTTTAAATTTCAAACTTTGTAATTTGAATTGCTTGAATTGTTTATTGTGTTCATGTTTAACCTTATCCTCACAAGCATCTCTCCAATTAGCAGCACGGATGTTACTTTCAGAATGCTTATTCAATGAACTCGAATTTAAGTTGAATGAATAACATGTATCTCCGAAAAAATTTGATGACCCGTTCAAACATGATGAACTGTTTGGTCCAATACTTGGTTTGTGCAATTTCAAATTCTTCAACTTTGGTGAAGTTCTTGAACTTGATGGTGGTGTGGACAGGTTAGACCTGTTACTTTGTTGATGTTGAATCTGTTGTTGTTCTTGTTCAGGTTTAAACCTTGGGGTAATTGGTGTGGATAAATACGTTCTTGGTGGTGATAATGGGACACTTGAATTAAGCTTTGAACGTTTGTAGTAATCATTACCCGGTGGGGTTATTAATAAATCCAAATCATTTTGTTTAATTGGGGTAATTGGGATCCCACTGTTATCGAATTGATCGAACTTTCTCTTTCTGATGATTGGTTCCATTGGCATCATGTTCCTCGGGGTTTGGTCTCTCAGATTAAAATTTGGACTGATGAACCCATTGGAACTTGTTGGTGGTGATCCAGTGGATGACGGATTGTTAATTAGTGATGACGACGACATTGATAATAGCGTTGGCACTGTCTCTTTAATAGCAATTAATTGGCAAAGGTGAATACAAAATTAAAACGATTGAAACAGTTTATTAAGCTTTGATTGATACTTTTAAATTGCTTTAAACAGAATAGTTAATTAAAGAAGAAAAGTTGGCAGAATATAAAGTCAGATCAATCAAAAAAAAAATTAAAAAAAAATTAAAAATTACTATTAATGGCTGGTTTTACCAATATTTACAATTGATAAACTAATTAAAATTAACCTATTAAATATAGATTTTAATATAGTTTGTTATATCAATATACTCCGCTTATTATGTGCTACATATATATCTAATAATATCATACCCTCTATATACAATTTTCTTACATTAATTTCACTTAAATACCCGGGCAGATAACCCAATTTCCTATTTGGGACTAATTGTAAACAGATCTAATTTAACCTATTTGGGAAATTTATTGTTATTGATTAATGACCTATTTGGGTAAATCAGCTATGACACACTTACTATCACCCAAATTCAATTTTTCATCATTGTTAAATTTGTTAATTTTATGTGAACCATCATCATTTAATTGAATAATACCTTTAGATTTGAAAAAATCCAACAGTTCATTTATATCACCAGTTTCTAAAACTTGGGCAATCTTTCTAAACCATAAGAATCTGTTTATTCGGTCTTGTCTTTCATCTCCCAGCCCATAATTAGTATAAGCATCAAATAAATCACGTTCTGATTTATCATGTAATCTAATAGATTGTGTTGTTGATTCGTTGTATTTCCCACCAATGAAATCATCATAAAGGTACAAATGAGTGAACTGTAAGGAAAAATAAACAAGCACGAACAATGTCGTTGATAATAAAATGGTTTTCTTGTTCTTTTGGAAATCTTCCCTAAATGTACCAGATTCACTTGCTTGCCAATTTTTATCACCAGGGAACCCATAAGCAGTTTCATATGATTGTTCTTGATATCTTCTATTACTCTTTCGCCTTGCTCTTCTAACAAATTCTTCATATGCTTCATTATTAGGATCATACATGTTAGGATTGGATTTCACATGACCCATACTATCATCCCAACCAATATGATATTTATCATAATTTTCCTTAGATAATGGATTCCTTAATAAATTATAAGCAGCTAAGATTTTCTTGAATCGTTCATCCTTAATTTCATTTGTTAATATATCACATTGTGTGTTTTTTATGAACATATTAGGTTTATTCAATGGATGATTATTATAAGAACTTGAATCAGGATGGTAAATTTTAGCTAATTTAAAAAACATTTGTTTTAATTCTCTTTTATTAATAGTATTATGAGGTTTAAAGTTCAAAAAATCATAAGGTGTTGCTTTAGCATGTGTAGGATAAGAATGGATCAGTTTGGACAACTCAGGATCAATTGAATTCTTATCGGGGATTGATTCTTGTGAATCGGGGTTTGTGGATGATGTAGATGCGAACCGTGTCATTAAAAAAAATTGAAAGTGTTTATTTATTGAATGGCTGTGTTTAATGGGTATCAACCTTGGTTGATAAATGTAAAACAATCCCATTGTTTAATACCTTAATTAATTAAACTTGACTTATCAAATAAGCAAATTAAATAATTATTAAAATATTTATTAATTCACTCTTAATTCAAAATAAGGGGTTTTGTGTCACGTGCAAGTCACGTGTTAGTATAGAGGGTTTATATTGCTCAGCTTTGAATGTATATTTATTTTTTATTATTTTTTTCCATATTTTGATTTGGTGTTTCTCGCCAGGTACTCGATTAAGCAATTGAAACCACTTAAAAATGGAACTGACGTTTCGCTGGCGACGTCTGTTTGAACTTGAGATCCATTGGACGCTTGTTTTTCTATGTTTAGGGTGGTATTTTGCCTCTGTTGTGTCTTCTTCGTCCACGAAGAACATCCTAATATATTTCAAACACCCAGTTGCTCTCACCGAAATCCAGTTTGTGATGAACGCACTGTTCTGTCTGGCCACAGTTGTTTTGTTCCATAAACTGCATTTAAATGAGAAAAGCCTAGTGGATAACTTTCCCATGGGGACTTTCCCAAATGGTTTAGGTACGAATGATTATTCAATTTTAAATTCGTTCCTGAATCCAAGTCAATTGATTTTCAAAACAACAGTTCCAATGGGAATGTTCCAGTTTATTGGGCAAATAGCCTCTCATAATGCCACTAGTGTCATACCGGTTTCCTTGGTTCATACTATCAAAGCTTTAGCTCCAATGACAACCGTGTTAATCTACAAATTCATATTTAATAAAGTCTTTTCTTACAAAACTTATTTAACTTTGGTACCATTAATTGTTGGTGTGATGCTCTCCTGTTCTAAAAACAACTCTAAACATCTTGATGATGATATGTTCCATAAGGGTTGTTTCTTCGCATTTATTTCAATGTTAATCTTTGTTTCTCAAAACATTTTCGCAAAGAGGATATTAACTTGGGATTCAAATGATAAATCTAAAGTTGAAGACGTTGAAGAATTAAGAGCTAATGAATTTTTAAAAAAATTTAATTGGAGAATTACAAGAACTGAATCTGCCATCTCAACACCAATTTTACCAATGTCAATTCCAATGCCTTCTCCATTACCACCATTATCATCAGGCTCTGTTAATAAGAGACCAAGTTTTTACCTTTCTGGTAACAATGATTCAATGACAAGTTTTACATCTTCACCAATGAATTCAGCTTCTCCTTCAAGAAACCCGTCACAACTGGATTTATCAAGTTCTTCTCATACTTCTAATGGTGTCAATGACCATTTAGGTTATATTAACCCAGAAAGAAAATTGGATAAATTAACCGTTTTGTTTTATTGTTCCATTGTTGGTTTTGTATTAACATTCCCTATTTATTTATTTGCTGAATTTAACCATTTCCAAAAATTCAATACTTTGACAATTTTAACTTTGACAAATTATACAATTAAATGGATATTAATTTATGCATTTTTTCATTTCATTCAATCTTTAATAGCATTCCAAATTTTAGGTATGGTTTCTCCAATTAATTATTCAATTGCCAATATCCTTAAAAGAATCATCATTATTAGTTTTTCCATCATTATTGAAGGTAACCATACTAAATTGTCAACCAAACAATGGATTGGCTTGGTTTTAACTTTCTGTGGTCTTTATTCTTATGATAGATGGGGCGTGGATAAAAGAAAACGATAACCCATTTTTAATTGTATAATTTTGAAAAATTACGTTTATTTTATATATACTTTATACTAAATACTTTTTGCTACGGGGCGAAACAAAACCTAGGTAAACTTGATTAAAACTTCTTCTGCAAACACTGCAAACACTGGAACGTATAAATTATCGTTTGCATTAATGAAACCTTCGAAAAATGAAATCAAAACTAAAACAACAACTCTATTGAGCCAATTACATCCAATTAACTCGATATTTTGTAATTGGACAAAATAATCAACAATGGCCAACCCTAAACATGACCCAACAACAAAGGCAAATGAACCTTCCATGGTCTTGTTAATTGCTGGCCATTCGTGTTTACCAAATCTCTTACCAAATATTGATGCAAATGAATCACCAAATCCTAAAGTGATTAACCCTAAATATGATGATTCTCTAGTGATATCCAAGTTATTCATCCATAATGGTGTACCCACTCCTAAGATTAAATAAATGTAACTTGTAACCCATTCACCTTTATCCTTGGAATCTAAAAACGTTTTAAATAATGAATTTATTTTACTACCCAATGGTGGTAAATCATTAGCTCTAATTAATTCCACAACAATTAAAATCCCAGAAAACCCAAAAAGGGCAATAGAAACTAATTGTGGATCTCTAGTAATTGGTGAAACGATCATGAAGAATAAAACAAAATGCCAGATTTTACGTTTTAAATCAACTGATGAGACAAAGTTAGCCAAGGCAAACACTAATGGAATCACAACTAAGGAACTTAATAACCATATATTAAAAGTCTTAAGTCTATATTCATCCATAGAAATGAATTCAATAATCCAATCAACTGGTGATTTGTTTAAGATTGGCATTAAAAGTTTAAAAGAAATGGCAATAAATGAACCGATAAAACAAACGTAAATAGCTATGTTCAATAAAACGTTTTTTGATCTTTGATAGAGCCAAAAAACACCAAAAGTTAAATAAACTGCACCCACTAATGAGATGAATAAATTTTTCATAATGATAATGGATAAATCAGCCACCCCATAAACTGGGACAGTCATTAATAAGGTAGAAGCAGTAGCCAAAAATGCTCTTTCATACGGTTTAATACCATCACCAAAGAACCTTGTAAAAACTTCATGTTGAATAGTACAAATAATTGGAACCTTCATATAAATCCCCATACTAAGAGCTTGAGTTACTTGAGTGGTAACTTCACCAATTGGAGAATCCCCAAGCATGCCCGAGAATTGGAAAATGACAACATAGGAAAGCATTGCTCTAACAGCATAGTGCATTTCATTAAATTGAACAATACAAATACCAACATAAATGAGATTTTGTGGTGCCAATAATAACGCTAAAACCAATGGTAAGACAATGGAGAAAATGTAATTAAAATCAGGTAACTCTGGCTTGTTTTGAGATAATTGTAAAAGTTTTTCCTTTGATTCATCTGTTAACTTAATAACATCGATTGATTTGATTTGACTCTTCCATGTTTTAAATTTTGAATTAATAATGGCAAAAAATTCCAATAATGTAACAGAAAGGATACAAGTGGCAACAATAACTGTATCCATTGGGTCTTTCACGTTAATAAAGTCGCCGACTTTAATCCATGCGGCTTGCTTTTCAGTGAAATAGATATAAAGTAAATTGATTAAGAATAAAATCAATAAAATTTGGAACATATTTCTGACAGACATATGAGTATCAAAGTAGTTAAACACGTACCCAACAACACCTACATCTGGGTGCATATCATCGTCAGGGTAAACAGACTTTACGTTATTTTCCTTTATTTTTTCAACGTTCACATCATTCTGTTCCTCAATTGTAGATTTTTCGTTTGTTTTAAGAGGATCATAGTCGTAATCAAGTTTGGAAGTCTTGGATCTGGTTGCACGCGTCGACACAGCTGCCTTCTTGGATTTCTTAGGTGGCATTTTTTATTAAAGTTGAAATGACAAACATGATCCTTTTTTTTCGTCAACGTTTATTATCATGTATATAATGCCGCTTAAAAAGCTTATCGGGTTCAAAAATTAAAATCATAATCTAGCCCCCCCCCCCAATCACTAAATCACTAATCAAAATAGGACTTTCCAGAAGATTGGATTTGATGACTGTTGGTTAAGCAAAAATGTTATCTCATTATAAAAACTATATTCTACATGGATTCCTATACTAACCCTTATGGATCGTTTAGTACCAAAAAAATCAACCTCCCCACAATGGAAAATTCAAAGTTATACTTAGACCTCACAAAACTGACTTTGGCAAAAAGGGTATTTTAAAAAAAAAGATAGTAGAAATGACTCTGAAAATTCCAACCATGATACTTTCAACCCCTTGATTCCCCCACAGGACCCACAAAACGCAATTTAAAATCTGAAAAAAAAAATTCTTATATCAAATTTCAAACACATTTTCTGGGAACTAATGACCACTTTGCATTATAGGACCTGGAAAGATCGTCGTCATCGAAGGCATTTTAAAAAAAAAATGTTTTTTGCAAGCAATAATCTCGGATGCAAATTAAAATTGAAAATTACCGAATCTTGTCGTTTTTAATTTGTAATGATGTGTTTGGAAAAGATATACAACGATAGGCAGAAAATAAATGGTTTAGTGTAGTACCTATTTTTCCCTTTTTTGTCATTGTCCTTCTTGGCCAAACCAAATTGATACGTGTAAAATAAATTGATATGCTAATTGAATGACCCCGGCTTCATGCTGTTATTTTTGCTGTTTTGTCCCATTTATGAGTTATACCCCTTTCCACCTACTGTTTCTTTGCTCCTCTGTGCTTAGTAAATCGTTTATAGTTGTATGTTGTTGTTGTTACTGACGCGTAGTTCTTTTTAAATATGCCCACTTTCGATCGTGGTATCACTCTATTACTAAGCACTTCCCCTGTGTATATCCAATTGCTGCTTCTTTAACGATTGTGTGCATCTTCAATGGTTGTTGAATGACATAAAAGCTGTTTATCACAGAGTTAGGGAGAAAAGAGAAGTTGCTAAATGTAAAAGAATATTTTTTTTCCCAATATTGTTATTTTCCAAACTGCGTTTCAGGTGTTAGTTATATGAAGGTCGTGTGGCATTAGAGCACATTTATGTGTAAAAAACAGAGGAGAGTTTACTGGGAATACTTTCAATTGTGCTCCGCTAGACTATGACTTAGCAATGTTTATTATTTGGCAATAACATTAATTAAACCTTTTGAGGATATGGCCAGGCACTGATGCGATATATTCTTTATGGTAATATTTGAAGTTTCTTAAACGCTATGCTACATTAATGTGTCATTTGGAATTTGTTTTACCATTAATTATACATTGGTATCTCGCTCGAATAAAAACAATGAGATATAGACTTGAAAGTGCTATTGCGATGTACCATTCCAATTTTTTAAAACATAGCATGGATATTTCTTCTATTTCTAATCATTACAACTTGAATGTCAATTTGAAGTTATTAGTTAATTTATATGTTACTTTCCTTCAAGTTTGGTCACAAAATTAGGGTGTCTTTATCTCGATAACTGGCTGTAATACACGTTCCAGACTGAGAAGGGTGGCTTGTTCGGCGGTGGCTCGTTACCTGGAAAACATTTGGATCTGTCCAGTGGGTATCACATGAGTTAAAGTCAAAGCGGTTTTGGGATTTTTCCGTTTTGGGCATTTTTGGGCGAGATGAAATCGCCCGTAAAAATGCACCTGGAAGGGGGGGGATAATTTGAGTCTGGCTTTGAATCTATGACGTTTATTTGAGGGAATTTTGACATTTTGGATATGTGTTTCTGTCCAATATAGGTAATCGGTGGCTGTATTTTTACAACTGGTGGTGCTGCGAGTGCCAAATCTTTTATGGGCGGGGTTATTTTTAAGTTATATTTTACTGGTAAATTATTCTACCTGTTCAATGGATATTACATGAGTTATAAAAAGGTTTAAAATGAAATAAAAATAAAAAAAAGTAATAAATTAGTCTCAACTCATTCCGTTCTTTCTATTATTCTTTCTTAACCTATTTTTTTAATGATCTTAAAGCTATTCAACTAGAATTTAATGGGACTACACAGGTGAAAAGATAATGAAATATTAGAATGATTATTAAGAGAATTCTAATATACTTTATAATAAGATTTATTATATTTAATAAATCTTATAAATGATTCAAAGAAAAGAATAAAATTCTTTTCTTTTATGTAACACTTTTTCTTTAGGCGTTTAACTACGATTGTCTTATTTTATTAAAAGATATAAAGATGACTTTCTTCATTCCATTCACCTTTATTTTACATTGAATAACCAGGAAATCCGGGGGTCAAACCCGGAACTTGGATGATCGCGCAATACCATGGGTATCACACAAAAGCATAAGTATCCACCAGCATAGATAACCACTTGGTTAACACACAGGAGCTCGTAAATGCTGAGCATATTTTACTTTGCAGTTACTTTATTTTGATAGAGTGATACTAATCTCCTTGAAAAATATAAAAGGGTTAATGGTCTAGTGGTATGATTCCTGCTTTGGGTGCAGGAGGTCCTGGGTTCAATTCCCAGTTGACCCCTTTTTTAACATTTTTTTTCTGAAAAAGAATTTAATGTAAAACTTATTTGGCGTGTATTTATTTACAGTTAGACAATCTAATGCAAAAACAGCAACCACACACGTCTTTAAAAACTGTTATTGAAAAAGGCATACTATTAGGTCAACTTTATATCATTTAATTATAACTGCTATAAATGGATTCAACCTTGATTATATTTTTTAGTCTTGTACATAGTATATGTAGCGCCATACAATAGTTTGACATTCCCAAAAAGCAAAATCCACCAAATTAGTACCATAGTAGGTCACTTGCCCTAATTTTATAACTTGTCAACATCCGAGATATCACTAGCTAACACAATAGTCTCATGTTTAGCATGTCAAGTTGCCTATAATATATATAAATATGGGAGCCTTTGCCTTCATCAATATAATTAATTAAAATTATTCTTAAGGTCACCCAACAGTAATCATTTAGTATATAATATACATACTACTTTTTTTATAAGCTTAGTAATAATCATGGAAGAATTTATTAGAAAAATGTTCGGAAAAATATATAGATGGACCAATTGTGGGTCTTTTTGAAGAGATGAATGTTGACATTATATTTAATGTCGTATAATATATTATCTTGATGACACTTGAGGATTAAAAAAAATGTTGAAAAATTAAAATGATCGAACCCAGGATCGAACTGGGGACGTTCTGCGTGTTAAGCAGATGCCATAACCAACTAGACCATCCGACCATTTGTTGTAATTGAAAGGAATCAAACTAGTTTTGATGGAACGTGCTAGAGCCGTCACGTGATCTAGGAGTCTCAAGAGGATAACCTGGTGTGAAGAGACTAGCCATAGTCATAGTCATGAAGTATGAGTAGATGGGTGGCTAGTATCTAGTAACAACGTATACCCAGTAATAGTGTATAATCATAATAAAGCTAACAAGAGAGTACGAGTGAGTTGAAGTATACAGTGAGCGTACGGAGACTTTATATAATCATACTTAGGATATTCAGGAACGTCACTGTGATAAAATGAATATCAACTCATTCAGTTATTTCCTAAACTCTACCTTGAACTGGTTGCTCAGCAATCTTAGCTAAGCTTACGTAAGAGTATAGAAAAAAAAAAGATGTCGAAACCGCCGAATACGCTAGCTAATCAGTCGGCACTATCGGCCTCTGTAGAGCTTGTACCTGACATTACACAACACCCGAACCAATCGCCCCAATTTGACCCCTCCATCCCTCAAGATGGAAATGGAGAAAAACAAGGCTTGGTTACTAATT